>CABFOS010055996.1:0-11156 GCA_900660315.1 Diretmoides pauciradiatus | reverse complement strand
ATTATTGATCAAGAGCAGAACAAAGTTCAACAGAAATGGTCGACTGACTTTCTGACCAATCTTCGCCTGAGAGGCGGGGGATGAAACAATGTGCCAGATGATACACATGCACATGCCTCAGCTCTTTGTCGGGGAAACAGGAGCCGGGAGCAGGGGATGAAACATGGTGTCAATCAAGTCGCCATCTCTGGTGTCAGTGTCCTGTACTCAGGCTCTGTTCGCTGGGAGTTGTCTGGTTGTGACTCTTCTCAGTCTGCTGCTGGTTCGCCAGCTCGTCAAGCAGAGAAGACCCCCGGGGTTTCCTCCCGGTCCATCTCCCATCCCTGTGATAGGGAACATCATGTCACTCGCCACGGAGCCGCACGTCTTTCTGAAGAAGCAAAGTGAAGTTCACGGGCAGGTAACAACTCTTACGCACTTAACGCATATGCGATTTTTATCTTTTGATGCACTTTTGTTGTCTGTGCAAACTCTGCACAGGCAGAAAGTCTGCAGAATGTACAAGAGGTTTCCGAAATTAAACCCCCATCCGACCCCACCCCCACATCCCACATACACAGAGAGAGAGACAGAGAAAGAGACGGAGAGAGAGGTTTTTGTGTGTAGGTTATGTGGGAATGGAAACGCGTTATGAACAAAAGATTTGAAGATTTGGCAGTCGGACTCGGCAGCGCTTTCTAACGGGTCTTACAAGAGACAACTTACACTTGGTAGAAAATAAAACCATAGACCACTGGAACCGAAAAGTCAAACCTTCCTCCAAATGGATTAGCTCTCAGACCTCGTTTTGATCCTATTTTGATCAAAAGGAGGAGATGATTTTTGTTGCTGACTATGATTTGGTACAGAAGTGATCAGATGTTGTAGGTGTGGAGATATCCATGAAAGAGTGAAATCTAAGGACAGAGTAACAATTCTCTCCTCTGTCCAATCCTCAAATGAAATATAAGGGGAATTAAACTATTCCTCATTTTGCTGTGGCACCCCTGGAACTCCCCCAAGCACCCATGGGTGTCCCCAGACCCCACTATGGGAACCAATGCATTTGGTCTAGCATGCATATACTTTCCTAACCCTAACAGCCACCACACACATCCCTGTGACAAAACACTGTGAACATGGTGTTGTGGTATAAATTTTACATTCCTTGACATAATGCATTCAACTTATTGCTGATGTTCAAAATGATTGTTCTGAACACTAGTTTGTAATGAAAGTTGTAAAGTGATGTTTTATGCATTTCTTTCAGATCTTCAGTATTGATCTGGGAGGCATCTTGACTGTGGTATTAAATGGATATGATTGTGTCAGGGAATGCCTTTACCATCAGAGTGAGGTGTTTGCTGATCGCCCATCTCTGCCTTTATTCAAGAAAATGACCAAAATGGGCGGTAAGAAGATGCGCTATAATAACACTACATACTATGATCTTGCAGTAGCATGTTAATAAGACTACCGTTATCTTTATAATTCTGATTCATATTTCAATTATGCATATTTTGAATGATTCAATGTGTGTTTTGTTTCACACGTCTCTCTCTTCTGCCCAAAGGACTTCTCAATTGTAAATATGGTCAAGGCTGGATTGAACATCGTAAACTGGCCTGCAACTCTTTCCGTTACTTTGGCAGTGGCCAGAGACAGTTTGAGAGGAAGATCTCAGAGGAGTGCATGTTCTTTATTGATGCCATCGACGTACACAAGGGGAAGCCCTTCAACCCCAAACACTTAGTGACCAATGCTGTTTCCAACATCACCAACCTAATCATCTTTGGCCAGCGTTTTACTTATGATGACCACAACTTCCAGCACATGATTGAGCTATTCAGTGAGAACGTGGAGCTAGCTGTGAGTGGCTGGGCCCTTCTCTACAATGCCTTCCCCTGGATTGAGTATGTGCCCTTTGGAAAACACCAGAAGCTGTTCCGCAATGCTACTGAGGTTTATGACTTCTTACTCCAGGTTATCAACAGTTTTTCTCAAGGCAGGGTGCCACAGGCACCACGCCACTATGTTGATGCCTATTTGGATGAGATGGAACAGAGTGCAGGGAACCCTGGTAGCTCTTACTCCTATGAGAACCTCATCTATTCAGTGGGCGAGCTCATCATTGCAGGCACAGAGACCACCACTAACACCCTGCGCTGGGCCATGTTGTACATGGCGCTCTACCCCAACATACAAGGTCAGTTACAATAGTTGCATCTTCACAATAAAATAGCTCAGATCTAATCAAGATGGCAGCTGTGGATAAGTTATTGAAGGGATCATGTCAGATGCAGAGGACAAAAATGTGATGCACATTTCTTTGTAGATTGAGTTTGTTCCACAAATAATATCATTCTGTAATATTACTCATGAATGAATGTCTGATGGTGGCTGTTTTCCCCTGTAAAGAAAGGGTGCATATGGAGATTGACAGTGTGCTGGGCAATGGCAGGGCCCCCTCATTGGAAGACAAACAGAAGATGCCCTATGTGGAGGCTGTGTTGCATGAGGTCCTGCGCTTCTGTAACATCGTTCCCCTTGGCATCTTCCGTGCTACCTCCCAGGATGCAAACGTCAATGGGTATACAATTCCCAAAGGCACCATGGTGATCACAAACCTGTACTCAGTGCACTTTGATACAAAGTACTGGAACGATCCAGGTGTTTTCTCACCACAGAGGTTTCTAGACAACAGTGGCAACTTCATCAGACGTGAAGCCTTCCTTCCTTTCTCTCTGGGTTAGTCTCTTTGTCTTTCTCTTAAATACCTTTCTATTTCCCAAATACAAATGGCCATGTTAAAATTCTATAGCCATTCAATTCACACAGAATAGTTCCCAAGTAATTGTAATTTAATTTACTGTCAGATCTTTCTGATGTTTTAAGTCAAATGTATTTGGGAGTCTAGAGAATTTTCTGTATTACTAAGAAAGTCCCTGGGTTGACCCCAGATTAAGATGCTACCAAACCAAATTCATATGCTTAGTAAACTCAACCCAACACACACCCTTGTTGGCTTTATTTTGTTGTGTGTTAGCTAATATTGGTACTATATCCGGATACGACACATATTCCATGTGTCCATGAGCACTGCAATCATATGTGATAGTCAGATGTCAGGAATTTTCTGATTGCAACTGTATTGTTTATGCCCCCCTATTTATTGTTGTATTGTTGAGGACATACATAAATGATACATATGTGTGTCTGTGTCAGAGAGCATCTAAACTCAAAATGTTTGTGTGTCTTTCTTTCTTCAGGAAGGCGCCACTGCCTGGGTGAGCAACTGGCCAGGATGGAGATGTTTCTCTTTTTCACCACCATGCTCCAGAGGTTCCATTTCCAGTTCCCTCCAGGAACCGTGCCCACTCTCACTCCCAAACTGGGCATGACCCTGCAGCCCATGCCTTACTCCATCTGTGCTGTCCGCAGACAGCAGAAAGATCCAAGCTCTAGAGACACTCCTCATGAAAAGTAGGCAAGCAGTTACCACGGCAGCTTGTTCAACCTTTAAAGTCTGAACTGCACAGAAAGGCAACCCCATGGACCAGGTGCATAAAAATGACATTCTCACAGTCATTTGGCCCTTCTGACACATTCCCACAATGCAGCATGCACCCAGTGTTTCCAAAGGACATTCAAGTAGTAGCTGGATTTCTACATTTGGACACTTTACATCGTAGTGTGGGTGAGATGTCAAAGCAGGAGTTACTGAGCAATATGCATGTTTGCACAACACGCAGCAGGGGCAGGCACCAAGAATCAGAGCTGCAAGAGTCCAGTTGGACATCCTGGAAACATACGTGTGAAACTAAGCGTTTGGTGCTGTAGCGATGGGTTAGGTACATGTCAATGATTGACGAGTACACCTCTATGATGGTTCATAGCCCTCTCTTCCGAGGACAGCTCCAGGCCAGATAAATAGGATCAGTGATTCATACGTGTTCCAACTGTGGGGCGAAATGAGACTAGCAGACTTTCCAAGAAAGTTCTGCACACTGTGTGTTGGATTTGGACTTGGACCATGTTTCACGTCATCTGAACTAACTCTGACCCTATCTCCAGGGAGAGCGCTGTGTGGAAAAACCTTCTCTCCGAAGGTCACTGCAACACTGGTGGATTTCTAGAAACCAGTCTGCACTGAAGCACTGGTTTCTGCTAAATGGTGCTCATTAGTACTAAAAAAAAAGTACATTTGTGTGTGAATTTACCATTTGTTGAATGTTTTTATTGAAATAGTGGTGATACAAGGATTTTTCTATTTTAGTAAGTCTGTCTTTCTTAAAACTTTATTAAAACTTTCTGATAAAGTGCTAAAACCTAAATCTGAATTCCTACTGTTACATTTATCCAACTTGACACTATTGATGTCGATCTGCTCTTAAAGAAATGAAGACTGTGTTTAAAATAGTCTATTGTGAGTTCACATGCACACACGCACGCACACACACACCAATAAAAGTCAATGAGAAACTGCTGATACTTTAGGGATGGTGTTTTATGACAGCTATAAATAACAACAAAAATCAGTTGCCCCCACAGTGTTGATAAGGGTGAATGGTTACATTAGACCAACGTACATATCTTGATGCTACATAAGGGTGACAGCCATTCATAGATGTATTTATGGCACAAACATCAGAGGACACTGTAGTTTGGGAGACTGCACAGTGAGAAGCCAACAAACTATCACCTTTTACAACTTAACTAGCCAGAAAATGTGGTTGTAGGAGTTATCAAGGTTTTATGATCAAGCATGGGTTCATTTGAGACAGCTGACGACAGAGCTGTCAGAATGTATATGGCTCTGACCTGAGTCTGACTCTGGTCCCTGTCACTTTGAGCCTAGTGGAATATTTTACTCAACGTGTTCTCTAGGATGAGCGGTACTGAAATGATTGCCACTCAGTGAATCACAGCCCACAGACTATGTAGGGAAAGTTTGGCACTGGTTGGGTAGACTGAGACAACAGTGATAGATAGATAACTAACACTACAAGAGTGGTTATGATACAGAACAGGGAGAGGCTGAAACCAAATGAAAAATAAAAATAAAACACCAAACCCCACGGTTCCACACCTGTAAATAGTAGATAAAAACTCTGGAAACACAATGGTAATTACAGGATCTCAATGTACAACATGTCAGCTGCGTGTAGAAAACAGATGCATTCATTTGATTAATTAAAAAATATATATTTATATACTTATATGCACATAGTCTTTTGTGCAGAGGCTAAACACTTGTTTGGTATTAAAATGTGCACACCTATATCTATTTTTTTGTCTTTAAATATTACTATCTTGCTTTACACTGCTTACTTAACATGTTTTTTCTCCAGAGAAAATGATTTTGTAAGGTGATAAAGGAACTAGGCTAGAAATGTTGCCTTCCCTTTCATAAAACGTCTTATTTTAGTGGAATGCCTAGAGTTCTTACAGACAAAAATAGAGAACTATTAGTTTTTCAACCTGCCTCATGGCACATCAGAAAATATACATAAACAAACCAAAGTGAAAGTGAAACCCTGGATCCCTTCTTTACACACTGGCCTACTTATTGGTTTGGCAAAATCAAAAATGAGAGCGAGATGGTTTTGGATTTGAAACATCAGTGTCTGCCGATTGACTGAAACAGATGTTTAGGTATGGTACTGTTTGCTTATAAACAATGTAGATCACATTGCAATTGAAAAGAAAAAACCCATCACCTAATACTGTTACATGAATTGCCAAACTGTACAATATGCTGTGTTTCTGCTTCATTTGCAGTCTGCTGACAATCAAGATAAGCATTTCTCCAGTGAGGTTGTTAAAAGGTTATGCAAATAGTTTATGGATGGCAGAGAGACAGCACACATGTTCCTCTGTCACATAGGAGGATTTCAATTGCTTCAATTTGTCTGTAGTCAAGTCGTTCATAAAAACATTACAAACTACTTCAGTCACCCAGATTTTAATTTTCTTTGTTTAAAAGTGTATTTAACATTAATGACACAAATTCTTGCAAAATAATTATTCAACTTTGCATGAATCCTGAGTAACCTTTAAAAAAATACTTAGAATCAAAATGAAAACGTATAATCCCTTCATTGAGACAGCACTCCTGATCTGAATGCAACATGTTAAACACCAGAGGACATTTCACTGATTAGAAACCAAACATTACTGAAAAGACACAAACATACACACAAATTACATACTAAAATAATTACAAATGCACTCTCTTTGTCCCTCTCACTCTCTGATCACATTCACAAAGAAACAGACACACACGCAAACAAAATGAAGCAAAGAGAGTAAAACTAATCAACATAAAAGGCAGGTGGTACACATGAATACAAAGCATCAAAAATGATGCAGATATAATGCTATTAATCAGTCAACATTTCAATAATGTCTCTGTGACTGAGTCTGATACAGTGTTTCGTGTCGCCAGCAAGGGGAGAGAACTACACAAGCCCAGGCTCTGGGCCAATATGGACTCAGTAAAGGTTCAGACAGGCACATTTGATATATAAGTCAAGAATATACCTGACATTGAGGCTGAAACAGTCTCAGTCTCTTGTCTTTCCACGTTTGAACTGTTCACTTTGGTAACGGGGGTCAATCACTTCAAGGTGTTGCTTGTTTCATTATTTTCCTCTACCTTTCATTTTAAATAGACAGGGTTTTGTTTTGTACCTAAGGGAGAGTTAAGCGCTTTGCGTTCAAGGCAGCATCACAGCCAGGTTACCATGGAGGGCAAGTCTATGCTGGACCCTTTCCACTCTTCTTCTGCACCGTCCTTCTCAGTTCTGGTGCTTTTTCTGGGTGCACTGGACTCTCCATGGGATGAAAGTGCATAGGAGTGGGGCTCCCACCATTGCAGCAAGGATCCGCTCACAGTAGTAAGGCCTTTTTTTTTTCCAAAA
The DNA here is from genome assembly GCA_900660315.1 of Diretmoides pauciradiatus. Lineage (NCBI taxonomy): Eukaryota > Metazoa > Chordata > Actinopteri > Trachichthyiformes > Diretmidae > Diretmoides > Diretmoides pauciradiatus. The sequence goes on along the minus strand of CABFOS010055996.1, from coordinate 4,254 downwards.
ACAACAACTGCGTAAGCATCTGAGTGTCAGCACAGTGAAACTTTCAAAATATGTGTGTGTGTGTGTGTGTGTGTGTGTGTGTGTGTGTGTGTGTGAGGAAGGGAGGAAGGGAGGGAGGAAGCAAGGTGTTGTGTGCATGTTTGTCAGTTGTCTATGTGTATGTTTCTCATGTCTCTTTGTGTTCATGTGGGTGAAGGGCATGTGGTCGAGGGACTCATGCCCTTACTTCCACTCCTCCTTCCAAGCATCCATGTTCTGTCCTACTTCCTCTTCCTCCTGCTACTGACGCTCCTCTCCCTCCTCCTCCTCCTGGATGACCTGAATGTCATCCGACGGGGAGGTGGGCAGGCTGGATGGCAGGCTGGGGAGCAGGTTGTCAGGCTGCTGCTTGCCTAGCTCTTTGCTCTTTCTCCTCCTCCTCGATGGTCTTCTTCCACCCCTTGTGGTTGTCCGTCAGGTGCTGCATGATGTTGCAGAACAACCTGCGGCGTCCCTTCCTCCTTTCTGTAGTGGATAGAAAGCATACGGACTTGTTTTTTCAAGAAAAGCCCACAAATGTTCTCAAAAAGGATCCAATGGATGAATCAACATGCATCAAAAAAACCTTGGCAGTGTTATTGTAATCAGCCATATCTCTTACTTGGTGCCTCCTCCTCCTCTAGCTCGTCATCATCGGTGTCCGTGTCCCCCTGCCCCTCCTCTTCCTCCTCGTCTGATCCCTCATCGTTGATCCAGTAGCCAGGAAGTAGGCCTGCAGCGTCATAGGAGTTACAGAGTGGTCCTACTATATGGGTGATGAAGGACTCCTGTAGCTTGGCCAGCTGCGGTGAGGAGCGGTCCATGAAGGGGCTGACGGGTAATCCCAGGCTAGCCTCCTCATCTCCCTGGAGATCATACAAAGAAAACTGCAGTTCCATCCCACAGACTCAGACCCGAGATACTCAACGCAAACTACACCACGACCACAGGAGCGTTGGTCCACCCCCATCCTCTTATCTTGAATTGTAAATCAAAGAATATCTGCAACATTAACATGCGTACTGTACCTGCTCATAAAACTCATTGACAATGCCTTCTGTCCACTTGAGGTGCAGGTCACGCACTTTGGCTGGTCCGTTGATATCTGCCAGCTTAATGCAAACTTGGCACACCAGCAGCCTGTCATTCTCATTGGTCCAGTCAATGCCTGGACTGTTCACATCATTCACCTGTTTACAAAAAGGCAGAGATGGTTTCCTTATTACAATGGGTAAGCGGGTTCTCCTGCATGTATCTTATTCCATACTTTAGATAAATTCCTGCAAATCCTTTCACATCATAAATGTAACCTGTCTGAAATACACATTATCAGCTCTATGGGGTTTTGTTGTGGACTGTTTGTTGTTTGTAAGACTACACTGTACACTCTCACCCTGTTTGTGATGCTGTGATGTCAGATACAAGTAAAGCATTCAGTCATTATTTGGACAGAAATTGACATAGCAATAAATGGGTGAATATTTTTCTTCATATTTTTATTTCTTCATCTCAAACCTTGGCATTGAACTCAGCCAGGAAGTCAAAGTGCTTCTTGAGGTCTGTGGCCAGTATAGCCTCAATGACAAGGAAACGAAAGCGCTTAAACTCCACATGATCCAGGTTGACCAGGAAGTTGAACTCGGGCCGGGACAGGTACAGGCTCCAGGCAGATGCAGCGTGATGGTTCTCCAGCACTGAGCGGTCGTTGTACAGCACTGCCTACACGGGACAAGAGGGAAAGCAGATGGGGTGAGAGAGGGAAAGTGGACAGGCTAACAAGTTTTGATGTTACCCTCAGCAATATCAGTAATAATTTGCTTTTTAATAATGTGCCTGCCCTGCACACGTGTTTTAAAATGTGTAACAGTTTTTTTTAAAGCAACCGATCAATAAATCAATGAGACATAAGAGGGGGTTAAGCAAAGTGGAAATGGAGCAGGCAGGTTGTAACGCACAAATAAGGTTAAAGAGAAAGGGAAGGAGCAGAATAGGTTAAAACAAAGTTAGGTTGACATGAGATACCACTAAAGACTAGACTAAAAGAATCCATTTTCCAGACATGGTTGTCAACATCATCGACAATCGATAAGTTCAGGGTTTCCTCTCCTATTTCCTGGGAGTTTTACACAACCCAGACAGTTGTGTAAAAGTCAGTGCTATCACTGGTCAATCTGTTTGAACAAGGGCATACAGTTAACCGTTTCACCTCTGCTACACACGACTGACTGGGCCACAATCAGAGAGCGCGAGCATCCCACTCTGAGGCTGACGGCCAATGTTATGTGATGTAAGGAGTCATTGTAACCACATATGGAATTGGTAAAGGGAATCTAACTTTGTGTTCAGCATAGCTATCACGGTGCAAATTATAAAGTGATCTAATGTGATACACTTCACATAATGTACACAACAAACCTCACATACAATGCAAAAGAAGCAGGGTTGGGATAACTTGTCTTTCCCAGAACATTTATAATGCATTATCATAGAAAATGAAATATTGAATGACTTTTTCATGATTTATTATTGGTGCTCCTGCAGGACACCAATAATACATGGTGACAAAGCATAGTTTTCAGTGCATTGTTTTCAGTTCCATAGACTGACTGTGAGAGCTATGGAGAGTCAGAGTAACATTGATATGTGTAGTGTGTCTCTGCATGCACTGTATGTATGGTGTAATGTGTATTGGGTGGCAGATTGTATGTGGTGGGATGATGTGGGGAGGATCAGGGGGAAAACTAGTCTGACAAACATGGCCATCACATTACTGAGACAACCATAAGCTGTCTCCGGTGCAAAAGGTCAATGGCGATCTCCACTGCTCATCTCTTGGTCAAGGAGGAGCACAGTTCCTTGTTAGAAGGCACTTTAACCCTCTACACAGTGCACAACTTGCGTCAGTATTCACATTAGAGGGAACAGATGCTATGGCTGTACCAGATGATGATGGAGGATGGTGGGTTGCTTTTAATTATAGCCTTGTAGAAGTGGAACAGGAGATTTGGGATGACTTTGAGTCTCTCCAGATGTCTCAGGAAGTAGATCATCCATTGTCCACTTCATTGTGGGTGTTGGAGAGTGCTTGAGGAAGTTCAGCATCGTTTGCATTGCTTTTTGGAATTGAGCTGTAAGTTGTGGTTTGCACGACATGATGCTAGGTGGCCCATCATTTGACAATATGCCCTTTTGATGTTGTTGTAGATGAAGTCAACCGAGGCTTTTGGCAGAAGGGTCACTGTAGGGCTGCAGTGATCAGTAAGACCTCCTCTTTTCTGTGATACGGCGATTGCAGAATATTTCCCAGAAGATGGGTTACGCCACTGAAAAGCAGTGGTGGAATGTAACTAAGTACATTTACTCAAGTATTGCACTTAAAGGGTAACTTCGGGATTTTTCAATCTGGACCCTATTTTCCCATTACCGTGTGTCTACGTGACTGATGGGAACAAGAATTTTTGAAATTGTTCCAGTATTGAGCTAGCGGTTAGCCGCTGAACCGGCTGCAATGTAACCTTACGGGGCAAGTGCGTACGTCCTCTAAAAGCGTTTTTTTGCCACTCAATACTGGACCAATTTCAAAAATTCTTGTTCCCATTAGTCACGTAGACACACAGCAATGGGAAAATAGGGTCCAGGTTGAAAAATCCCTAAGTTACAGGTAGTCCATCCAATCATTTAATTCGTCCAATCATTTCATTCAGACCGAATGATTGGATGTAGTTTTTCCACTCCTGTGACCGCTAGAGACACCCGATTTTTTTCATTTTAGTGTCAGAGCTCTTGTATTATTGATCGCTATCGGGATGTCCAGAAAAATTCAACAAATATAACAACAAGATTACCTACACTGCCTTTAAGCCAAAGATCTGAATACTTCTTCCACCACTGCTGAAAACAGACTGCACCGCAGAAAAATATGGAACATCCTATAGATCCTATAGATGTCACTGAAGGACGGCTGAGCTTTAATCCCGTTGTCACTCCCAGTTTGGCCTCCAGCCTCAGTTCCCACCGATTGCTTTTCACCTCCCAGAGCCACCAAATCAAAATTAGGGAAATGTCTATAGCATAGACATTCGGTCTATGACGGTCGTTTTATAGCTGATATAAATGTTACTTCAATGTTTTATTTCCAGGTTTTCTATTGGCTAAACTACCCTTAGTGTACAGGTTAAAAGTGGTTACATTTAGAATTGTATTAAAACAAATTTGACTGAAGGTTAGGCAACTGAA
>CABFOS010055979.1:0-14120 GCA_900660315.1 Diretmoides pauciradiatus | reverse complement strand
ATACCATCTTCATTATTCAGCAGGTAATATTCAACCCATTATTTTACAACCTCAAATTCAGGTCGAAATTCAGGTTGAACATTCACCATCTGGGTATCACAGGAAGAGCAATGGACCATCGGTTGTATTCAACCTGAATTTCGACCTGAATTCCAATAAAATTAAAATAATAATAATGGCTGGGATGAGGATCAGCACCGCCAAGTCCGAGGCCATGGTTCTCAGCCGGAAAAGGGCGTAGTGCTCACTCCGGGTCGGGGAGGAGGTCCTGCCTCAAGTGGAGGAGTTCAAGTATCTCGGGATCTTGTTCACGAGTGAGGGTAGGATGGAGCGTGAGATCGACAGGCGGATCGGGGCGGCGTCTGCAGTGATGCGGTCGCTCAACCGGTCCGTCGTGGTTAAGAGGGAGCTGAGCCAGAAGGCGAAGCTCTCGATTTACCGGTTGATCTACGTTCCAACCCTCACCTATGGTCATGAGCTTTGGGTAGTGACCGAAAGAACGAGATCGCGAATACAAGCGGCTGAAATGAGTTTCCTGCGCAGGGTGGCCGGGCTCAGCCTTAGAGATAGGGTGAGGAGCTCCGACATCCGGGAAGGACTCAGAGTAGAACCGCTGCTCCTCCACGTCGAGAGGAGCCAGCTGAGGTGGTTCGGGCATCTGGTTAGGATGCCTCCCGGACGCCTCCCTGGGGAGGTATTTCGGGCATGTCCAACCGGGAGGAGACCTCGGGGTCGACCCAGGACACGCTGGAGGGACTACATCTCTCGGCTGGCCTGGGAAAGCCTCGGGATTCCCCCGGAAGAGCTGAGGGAAGTGGCGGGGGAGAGGGCTTCCCAGCTGAAGATGCTGCCCCCGCGACCCGGACCCGGATAAGCGGAGGACAACGAGACGAGACGAGTATATGCTTCAATCCGAGTCATGTATATTGGGACAATAGTCCAATTCAATCGCATTTTTTTAAAAGTCCAGTTTTAATCGGACTACAGCAATAATTCAAATTTCTACAGTGCATGTAAACGCACTGACTGGCTGCTACATTCGCCACAGTAAGAGGACTGATCTTTTAGTCAGTCATGTTCACTTCCTGTGTCAAAAGGAACGTAGTCCTTGGCAGATTAAAACACAACCTTATTTTATATTATATTTTGTCTGCATTCTTCCAATCTCCTACACAAGCACCAGCACAGGTGATCCACCGGGGTCACGTGGATGATCTTCTATGATTTCATCACTTACCAGGCAAGTTGACAGCGAGCCAATCTATCAAAAACGGGGCGTATCACTTTAAGACTCTATTCTCAGAGTAAATGTCATGATGAGGAAACCATTTATCCGGTACAATAAATGCTGCTGTACATGACACACTGAGACACAGAGAAATGCAGAATTCTTGACTAGTTCTAATTAAGCAAGTCAGAAAACCCGTCACTAGCATCCATCAGTACATGTCATTTCTCAGAAGAAGATGACATGACACTAGGGATGGATGCTGTGTGAGCAGGACTAGAACAGAAGAACCAGGAGCTGCAGTTTACAGCCTGGTCAAACAGAACATGTGCAAATGGTGTTTTTTGGAAGGAAAACATTGTCAGTCGATGCTGCCAACACCCTGATAAAGGTTTGCCGTTAAAGACGCTAGTTTACTGCCTCCTCTTTCCTTCCTTAGCTGCATGAGATGGTCAAGATAACAAATGTCCCTCAGAGATGGATGGTTTGTAATGGTGTCGTGGTCAAGTCATCTAAAGACCAAGACTAACGTTCAGGAGGACCAATCATTGGGCCTTTCAACTTTGTGAGGAGAATGATTTCTCAAATGACATTTCGGAAATGACCACAGATCTACTACTGACATTGCTGTGTCTGCTGCTGTTATCATTGTTATTACAGTATTACTATAATTATTTTATTATTATTATTATCATTATTATTACTGCTGCTAATATTGTTATTATTGCTACTTCAACTTTATTCTATTTTATTGTTGTTATTGCTATTTCTTATTCTCTATTGCTTTTTTATTATTGTTGCTGCAAAGTCGAGGAGACAGAAAACTGACTCCTGAGATTAATTTGCATATAAATAACATTGTTATTCTCTTCAGAATATTGGGGGCCCACTACTGCCTTGTTGAAGTATTACCCTAGAAGCTCTCTGATATGTGTTCTCTGTTTAAGAGTTATACACTATCATTGGGATACTAGTAGTTATTAAAATGTGTCTACCGTGGCAAATTATTATATATTATTGGAGGTTCCATATGATAAAATGCACCAGTACACAACCATTTCAACTCTTCATGGATGGTGGGACTTGAAGTGGGTGTTTATTTGGACCGTAGCATCATGAGACGTCCTCCCTAGCCAGAGTTCTCTCTCAGAGCAGATAATGATGTGCAGCTGCAGCTGAACATCAATCTGATCCTCCACATCCTGATAGCTCAGCACCCTACAACAACAAGACTCGTATCCTTGGGGTAATGTGTGTGTGGACCTTCAAGCACTGCTAAGTTGTTCAAATGCAATTACTGACTAAATCAATATATGAATGTAATGAAGAGTTTCCAGCTCATTTCAGAAATCCTTTAAGGGATTGAAGCCTCCAGAGCTCTGACTACATCAATACATGACGGTTTGTTTCCAGATTACATCCAACGTGAAGCCTGACGAGGTTTAGTAGATTTAGATTTGGTTCATATCCAGTTGATCACTAGTTTTGTAGTCTTTGTAGTAGTAATACCTACATACACATATATATATGAGTATAGTTTATTTAATGGTCTTAGATGCTCTTTCAGTGATCGGCTTCTGATGCCTCAGTGCTCTACTGAGCGACTGAGAAGGTCCTTTGTTGCTGCTGCTGTAAAGTTCTTCAATGATCACTGTTAGTTCTTTAATGAGGCTTTTCAAGGTGTTGTAATGGCGTATTATTGTACACTGTATTGTAATTGTTTACTGTCTGTTCCTGTGTTTGTCTGTGTATCTGTACTCACTCAGGGGGCAAACCAAGTTTCCCCACAATGAAAAGACCATTACCATTACCAAACAATTTCTCATGACGTCCCTGGTCAGATATTCCATTGACTTCCATAAGAATTTTATAGTTGCAGTGTTTGTCAGGAAGTGGAGTCTTGTCACATATGGGAAACGAGTTGCCGATTGTTTCTAAGATAAGACTTTATTTTCTACACCACTACAACAAACATGAACCAAAAGGATGTATTTTCAAAGCACTGTCTGAAGAATGAAGAATGAATAAAGAATGAATGAAGGGTGATGGGGGGGGCCATCACCCTTCATTCTTCTGTCAGGATCCCTGCTGCCCCTTTTCACCCTTTGGCGTCTGAATGAATCCCATTTTCCTCAGCCGGTTTCCATCAGCTCAGACAACCCCAAACTCAGAGAGCAGGCACCTCATTCAGCCCTTCAATCAAAAGTCTGGTTCCATGGATTGAATGACTATTGTGGTTTTATAATGTGTATTTCTGTACTTACTCTCGGCTGTCAGTCATGTACTGATGCTCTCAGTAAACAGGCTGTTTTGGGAATCAGGCTTCAGGGATGTTACTCTGTTGCATGTGTTTTATTCCTATCATTTTAGCGATAAAGGGTATCTGCAGGTTTTAACAAGTTCAATTTAAGACTTTTTAAGACATTTTTAAACCACTTTGAATACAATTTAATACCAATTTCACTGCCATACTATCAAAAGAACAAGTAGTGATATAAAGGTAAATAACAGTCTTAGAATTATTTTAAAAATCTTCATATCAAAAAATTTAAGACCTACAGTATGAACATTAAATTTAAGACATTTTAAGGCCTTTTATTGAGAATTGCACATTTAAGACTTTTAAAGACTTTTTTAAGACCCGCAGACACCCTGGAAGAGCTGTTGTGTCTCCAATCTGAAGTCGACTAACGGGTGTTTTGAATTTTATAATGGAAATATTCCAGCTTTGAAATGTTCCTCCATGACTTGACGACTTCATGTACAACCCAGTGTTGCTTGATTGTCAATAGAAATAGTAGATGTAACCATATTTACCGTCATGTTTGACAGATTGTGAACCCTACTGGGGCCAAGCCCAACAACAGAGCTGACCTTCTTCATCAGCTTGTTGATGCTACTGCCCCTGACTTGATGTTGCCTCAACAGCACACACCAGCCAAAACCAGCCCACTGGCCTAAACCAGCCCACTGGCCAAAACCAGTCCACTGGCCAAAACCAGTCCACTGGCCTAAAGCAGTCCACTGGCCTAAACCAGCCCACTGGCCAAAACCAGCCCACTGGCCTAAACCAGCCCCACTGGCCTAAACCAGCCCCACTGGCCAAAACCAGCCCACTGGCCAAACCCAGACCACTGGCCAAACCCAGACCACTGGCCAAAACCAGCCCACTGGCCAAAACCAGCCCCACTGGCCTAAACCAGCCCACTGGCCTAAACCAGCCCCACTGGCCTAAACCAGCCCCACTGGCCAAAACCAGTCCACTGGCCAAAACCAGTCCACTGGCCTAAACCAGTCCACTGGCCAAAACCAGCCCCACTGGCCAAAACCAGCCCCACTGGCCTAAACCAGCCCACTGGCCTAAACCAGTCCACTGGCCTAAACCAGTCCACTGGCCTAAACCAGCCCACTGGCCTAAACCAGCCCACTGGCCAAAACCAGCCCACTGGCCAAAACCGGCCCCACTGGCCTAAACCAGCCCACTGGCCTAAACCAGCCCACTGGCCAAAACCAACCCACTGGCCAAAACCAGCCCACTGGCCAAAACCAGCCCACTGGCCTAAACCAGCCCCACTGGCCTAAACCAGCCCACTGTCCTAAACCAGCCCACTGGCCTAAACCAGCCTACTGATCACCATGGACTGGTAAAACATCCAAAGAAGTCTGTCACACGTTAAAGGACTTGAGCCTCCTCAAGAAGTCTGCTCTGCCCCTTCTAGTAGAGAGCAGCAATAACTCAACTCAAGCCCAATCATTCGACCTTTAACTCTAATTTTCCATAATTGCACAACGGGTTAAAATTTCATGACTGTTCCCCCTTCAGTTGACAGCCTGTTGGCCTTGTCTTAGACCAGACAGAATCTATTGGGGTTTCTAGTGTTACAGTTTATTTATGTTATTAAACATGTGCCTAGCACCATGTCCACAGTATTTCACCGCTGTGAGGCAGAAGATGCTGGTTTCTGGTGCGTTTTCTAAAAGATGTTTAGATGCTCATCCTCTCAGCTCAGATTTAGGATGATGCAACATTCAACTGAAGCTGAGCCGAGTGTGAATCCATGTCTAGAGCGGCAGTCTGGCCAATCAATATTAGTGATTCCTGGGCTGGTTTCCATCAGCTCAGACAACCACAAACTCAGAGAGCAGGCACCTCATTGAGCCCTTCAATCAAAAGTTTCCATAGATTGAATGACTATTGTGGTTTTCATATGTGTTTTTCTGTTCTAGACTTCAGTGATGTTACTCTTTTAAAGTTGCATGTGTTTTATTCTTATCATTTTAGAAACAGGCACCAAGAGCCAGACTTTAATACAGTACTTTAATACTTGAATCTGAAAACACAGCATACTGATTCACACCATGGTGCTGTAGAGAGAGAACTCCGGCAGATTCTGATCTACATTAGAAACGTCTCTAGCAGCTGTCTGAATAATACATGTGATATAATGACTGATTTCCTAGCCTGGTTTTATCCTACTTATCTGGCAAGTAAGACATTATGCAAAATGTATAATCTATGATTGCTACACGTCCTGGAAAAGATGAGGAGGACAGTGATAAGACATCCATGCACGGATACTGAGTCAATCAACTAAATTCCAAGTCACACTTACCAAGAATTTGAGGGGAGGCCTCGTGTTCTTGGATGATCACATGTCTAGCTCCAGGGGGAATGAGAAACATCTTAAGGAAACCTTTGCACGTGCAGCAGAAGAGCAGCAGGGTTAGGAAAGACAACACAGGGACAGGTTAGTAAACATGGACATATCGTTTGGCGTTTGCAGAGGTGGACATCGCTCATGTTCCAGAAGTTCATTCACTTTGCTCTACAGAGATGGAAAGTTCTCCTCCTACAGGAAACAGTTGGATTGAAACATGTCGGCTCTTCATTCAGATTCACCTTCAGCCGTGTGAATGCCAGAGAGAGCCGTCGGCCATATTTCAATAAGAGAAGACTAGGGCAGCAAAGTCGCCTTCTGCCAGGGATGTCCACCCCGTGCAAACCTTCCGTGACTCACCAAGTACATTTCTAGAATCTTCAGTTTCATTCAAATACACATTTCTGGCTCCTTTGGGCAAAGAGAAGGCTCCTCTGGTCTTCCCTTGAAATGGAAGGAATCAGTTAGTTAGTCTCGCAGCGCCTCCCCTCTCGTCGACTCACTGTTTCTCGGCAACAACAACGTCACCTAGAACCACGTTTAACTGGCAGAGCAGGAACCAGAGAGATTTGCATTAGGAAGCAAACTATTTGTGTGGCACTTGCCAGTCATCAGAACTGTATTGCAGCACCATAATTACTCTTACGCCCTTAGGTTTGGCAGGCAACCCCAACACTGTCAGACCCCTGAAAGTCCCTGAACTGATTATGAATGCAACTGGCATGCTGTCGTGAGGTTGCAGCAGGTGAGAGAGCAGTGGATGCTCAGCCTGGAAAAACAACAAATATATATCCTGGCCTCAGAGGGAACCTCATATGACAGCAAAACTATCTTGTGACCAGCAGTTGGTCGGGAGAAACTACAGTTTGATGACACATCAGAAAGGAAGCTGAAGGATGGAGGTGTCTCCGAAAACCCTTGGGGTGGGATCAGAACTTGTTTTGGTTGATCAATCAGATGCTACGTGAGCAGGACAGTGGCCTCCAACGCCCTGCAGGCACGTTACACCTGCCTTTCTTATGGGCACTAAAGTTAGTTTTCACAACTTTAAGGATTGTTTTTCACATTCAATAACAACTGGTTGGCTAATGAACCAGCTGCGTTGGGTCAAACCGGCTACTCAGCAGTGACAAGAAATGGAAAGCGGAACAGTTGCTGTCACTCCTGTCATCACTCAGTCTCTACGGTGTTAGTCATTCATCTGCTCCTCTAACACTACAAGCAGTCAATGAGACAGAAGACGCTACGAAGCGGCCGTGAGGGATTTGGTGATGTTGGATACTTGCATATTGTGTTTTCCAACAAAGGCATTTCTTTTTGGCATCTCTTGCTTAACTGTTTCCCTGTTAAAAAAGGTGAGTGGTTATTGTTAAAGACAGTGAGGGAGAGCCAGAGGTCACCACAGAGGGTCAATCACAGTCTGAACAGTATGTCCTGGAACGGTTCCATCACACCTTCAGCTCTCAGCAACGCCGTGTTGTTGTAGTAAAACATGTTGCTAGATGTGAAGAAGTGTCATGAAACCGTTGCCAGGTTAATTAAACAGTTATTCTCTCTCATCCGTTCATGCTGACAGTTAATGTTAAGACACATTTGCCAAAAACGAAATCACCCGTTTAGTTTGAGACCGTGTGTGTGTGTGTGTGTGTGTGTGTGTGTGTGTGTGTGTGTGTGTGTGTGTGTGAGACCACATCCATTTACGCAGTAGATGTATTGTAACTGAATGTACCCTGTGTGGCTGCAGTGGAGAGATAACAAACTGGACCAAATAATTTTTGATTAAAGCTAAACACAAATGAACTTATAACTCGCTCATGAACTTATAACTTAGTACATTAGTACTTCAATATAAAGTACTTAATGGAAGTACTTTAATAGAGGTACTTTTATAACACTTGTGGTTGAGTCATGCATGACAATGGAAGCACTTCATTATGTCTCTGCTAATTGAATTGCGGTAAATGAACCCAGCTGCATGGAGCGACTGCTGTTAAAACTAAGTCTGCTAATGCACATTTGATAACGTGTTTTAGGAAAAGTGAGTAAAATACACAAATATTCAACAATAAAGACCGTGAAGTCAAAAGCAATCAAAACATCCTGTATTGTACTCATGCTTATTCAGCCAAACTGGGTTAATTAGTTACACAAACACACTGAGTCATGAGCCTTATCACTGATCCAGCACCATGTGTCATTTCAGGTGGTTAGATTCTCTCTTTCTCCAAGTCGACACATTTATTTCTAGTTTTATTAGGATAGTCCTCCTACAGAGAGTATTCACCTGTTTCTCTTTGTCTGTAGGTGCTTAACAGATTATCTATAGAGTATGTAGTGACTTTCAACTGAGGAGTGAACGCATCAACTTCCAACGCTGTTCTGGGCTAAAAATAAACCAATGTCCAGTGCACTGTACTGTATATCATACTCACCCTAGCACAGGTAGACAGCAGCATCTTCATATTCAATCCCAATGATGTTTCCATTCAGCAAATTCAAACTCAAACACGCTGCCACGGTCAAAACCAAACAGCTGTTGAATCTCAACTAATAAGCTGTTGAAATGTTAAAATACTCTGCAGACTGTCTGTAGGCGGACTATCAAAATAAAGTGTTGTACTGAGGAATCTGTTGTGGAACGGTGAACATATGGTTTCCCTGGAACTACTTAGTAGGTGTCCATTATTCACTAATAGTGGACACCCTGCAGCCAATCAGAATCGAGTATTCACCCAGACCATGGTACCTGTATAATTCATCACTAACTAGTTTAAGGCTCATTGTTACTGTTGTCATTGTTTCAGTTAGCAGCCGTGGTGTCAGTACTGGTGTCATGTGTTCTTACCAGGCTTCTTTGGCGTGCGGGTGAAGGTCCCTTTAACTGTGCGGCAGTGCGAGTTGTCCCCACCGCAAACACCACATTTATCCTCCACTTTGACGGAGCCGATTTCTTTGTCACAGCCGACTTTCTAGAAACCAACGGAGGAGACGTGAGCTGAGACGCCGTTCTACCAGGGGGCGGCGCAAGATGGACAACAAGCATTGATGGAAAGCCAAAGCCTCTCTAGATGGTTGTCAGAGGTGTTTATAAATCTACCACGGGGAAGGCTGAGGGCGACGGGTGTTCACCACACAATCATCTTATGTTGTCTGAAACCAAGATAACATCCTTCATGATCCTTAGCTCTCAGGCTTAAAGCTGCACTGGGCTTGTATATAAGAATCTACACTGCTCCCATCAGTTCCCTAATTGATTAACTCCCTAATCTCAGCACAGTGACCAATAGAAACATAAGAGCAAAATGCAAAACTTGAAGAAGCTGCTACGAAAGCATTTCTCCCACCGCCTCCACAAGCCACTAAGAAGACATGCAGGTCAGAGGAGTGTGCGGGAGGAATGTTTACTGGCATCGCGTTACATGGTTTATGAGTAATGAAGTCCTTCAAAAAAATCTCCCGCCGCCAAATTGCAAAGCTGCTTCAAACATGTTGCGAATCCTGTAGTTTTTCCGAGTCCTTACCACACATTCTCCACGAACACAGATGCTGTAGGCGTCCTTGTACGAGCAGCGGGTGCCGTCGTGCACCAGCTGCTTCATGTACGCCACGTCGCCTGTCTCCTTGGACTGGCAGTACAGGTGGCACCTCTTGTTGCCTGAAACCATCGATTATTGGAAGATACATAGTTAGGACCCCACATGGAACGACAGACACATTGTGAGAGATTTTCATAGATGATTGACATTTGCGATCGGAAAAGTATTCTGATGTGCAGTCGGTGTCCTGTAAGGTTAAATGAGTTCATAGCGTCAAGTCACATGTTAGAAAAATCAACAACACACTACAATAAACTTTCAGTTTGAAACCCAGCAGCTTGTTCAGGTTTTGTGGTTTTCATTTAAAAGCGCCAGTTGTCAGGATGACTTTAATCTTTATATATTTTGGGTAACACTTAATTTTGGGGGTCTGTAATTTCCTACTAATTTCCTAGAAAGATTTCATACCTTTCATTTCTCATCAATGGTTCTTTCTTGGAAAAATTCCAGGTGCTTATCGACTCCACCATTGAACTGCATTCTCCCTATAATTAGGAAGCTACTGAGCTGGAAAGTAAAGCGTGGAAGTCGACAAGACACAAGGACTAACTAATTAATATCTTCCACCCCAGTGCCAAAATGTGACACTATTGTAGTGTAGTGGTCTCTCTCCACAACATCACGTGGTATCTTCCACCTCAGTGTCGCAGTGTAACGCGGCACTACGCTGAACTGTCAAAGCTCTTTGCCTTCAGCAGAACAATGGGTTATCACTTCACTGCCTCTCTGTCGTGTCACTGCAGGTTTTTACTGCTTTTATACATGACCGATGTTCAAAACCTTGGACCCATTCAGGGACAATATGTGGCAAACAGCTCCCTGGTGCAAAGCAAGATGAATACAAGAGCATGTGTGTTTTCATTTGCAGAAAGGGCAAATTTTATGGTGGTTTCAAGCTGAACTCACAACATACACTTACACAATCATCAGGAAAACGCTCACACACAAACACAGAGATGCACACACACACTCGCAAACTTCATCTTTCACAATACCAATGTGGTCAGTGTGTTGACTCTGTCCAGCCCGACACCGTCTGCAGAAACGCCGTCTCATCATTCCCATTGTGAAAACCCTTCGCCAGCCACACAGCCTCAAACAGCAGAGGGACCAAAACTGCAAAAGGGACCAAAACAATCCGTTGGCATCTCCCGGCTTACCGTCAGGATGCTCGTAGGGTTGCCAGTGGTGTTTGGTGTTTTGAAACTCGAAGTGGGAGTTGCGGAGCTGGCACTGCTGGGCTCGGAAATCTTCAAAGTGCTTGGGGCAGTCGTCAGTGTTGCAGAGCTGATACTCATAGTTCACTCCTGGGCAGTCCTGGCCGCCAGTGGAGGGCCTTGGGAAACGGAACAAATTTAAAATGTCACAACAATTGCATGGCCCAAACTATGAGCATTTCTCAGAAGTCAAGAGTGGTGCAAAACAAATAATGCTGTAAACATCCAAGAGATGCAAAGACATCAAGCAGCTAGAACATAACGAGGCCTGGAAACAAACGACATGCCATCAAAGGATTCACTACTGTTTTAACTAGTGGTGGTTTTAACCAGGGTCTTATTCTGTACCCTCCATCCTTGTGGGTTTGTTATAGGTTATTTTGCATAGTTATGTAGCTGCCTTTGTAATATGTATTTACGGAGTAAGTCCTGCATATCAGTATTTTTTTCTGGGATTCTCGTATAAGTAGATATTACAACTATGTTTCACAATGTTTGTTTGGTCCATTCCATATCTATGATCTACTATGTACATTTCTGTATGATCTGCACTTTTTCTTGTATTTACTTTTAGGTCTCTTGGCCACAGTTTGGCTGATTGGGCTGATTGCTTGATTGTTTCCTCCCTTCAGCTTCCCTTCATTCCTATTGGCTACTGCTAATAGGCCGTTTGCCTATATAGAGCCAACAGAAGAACAAGAAAGTAATGGTGCTGACGATGGTCTGAGGACCGAAAATTTCACTTTTTTTGCACTTAGGCACTTTATTTCACCATGTAAATAAATTTTCTATCATTGCGTCTTTAAAAGCCTCCTTAGTTTTTGTCAGTGTGGGGACTATTCTCTGATCACATTGGGCTATTTTGCTGGCCTCTCGCACCTGGCCTGCTCCACGGTAACCTTTTTACATATTTAACTATTGGTGGCAACATAACTCTCTTTTTTGCATTGAATCTGCCAATTAAATAGCTGATATTTTGTGCAAATATTCTGTATATTAAAATTTGACCATTTTCACACCAATAAAATCACGAATTCAAAGGGATTCCAGGATTTCTCCAGTGTTATTGTCAGGGTGAAAAAGCCTCTGAAACAACATTTGGACACTAAACTTAATTAGTGGGTTGGTTAGCAGCTCCCTGAGGCCAATCCTACTGTATCCTCATATCCATCGTATCAACTGTGAGCACCAGTGACTGATTGATATCAAACCGATATATGGGTCTAATCTTTTATCAGCATTGCCAATTGGAATCATTAACCTTGGTCATGTATGCTGCTTCACTGAGCCAAGTCATTTTGTGATAAATGTTGGTTTCTCACGCTGGGTTGTTGCACTGGCGCGTCCGGAAGCGAACCCCAGTTCCACAGGAGCGTGAGCAGGAGCCATATTTGCTCCAGGAACCCCAGACGCCGTCCTGCTTCACCTGATTGGGGTTTTTCCACATGCAGTGCCCTTTGTAGCACCACTGCAAAGAGTCAGCAGAGGAGAGAGGAAACATAAGCCAGACACAAAGGCAGAGTAAATGATAATACAGGCAACAAACTGGGGAGACCGGTTATGGACGGGTGAGACTCACTTTCCCAGGCGAACACTCCGTCCCATCCAGAGGTGGCCCCTTCTTGGTTTTGCAGAAGTAAGGGTTGTCTGGGTGGCTGCACCACAGCTGTTTACATGGGTCAAATGTGCGAAACTAAAATACACAAAAGGTGAAAAGCAGATGGTACAGTAAGTAATTGAAGGAGGTGACGCATGAAAACAGTAGCAGCATCTGACCGACTCACAGCACACATTGTTATGCACAGTCTGAACGCTGGATGACCTGCTGTCAGAACGGCAATTTCCACAAGTGCTTTTATTTTGAAATTTCTGCTTGGAAAATGGTAAATGTGGACATTTCCCAAGGTAAATCTGGTAAAATGTTAATCCCATTAGGATATCGACTGAAGAGTATTAGTTGTAGCAGAGCCTTATTAACAGGTTATTGGCTTTGTGGAGTCGTTCCACTCATATTCACACACTGAGCTTCTCTGATAGCAAAGAGTTAGAATGTGGGGTTCCTCAGGGTAGCTGCTTGGGACCTCAAGCAGCTATTTTCACTAATGATCTTAGTGATTTGATGATGAACTTTGATGATTTTCCACTCACATTAACCGAGAAATGTCCACATTTATCAGTTACCTTGGGAAATGCATTGTTCAACCACTATATCACAATTGATTTTATGAGGTATTACATAAATACTTTATGAAAGCTGACATAAGGATTGAAACAGTATTGATTAATGTCCTATGTAGCTGCGATGAACCTGTCAGGCATTATGAATGTGGTACTGTATGCCCCTGTCATTACATTGTAAAGACATGTGCTTGTACTCTGCACAGCCAATAGTGCTGCTCTTTAAAATGGGGTTTGCTTTTGATATATTCAGAAGAATCATGGACTCAATTTAAAAATGGTAATATGAACGATTTTGGAGGAACTGAACTAAATAAATAAATATACATTTCACTACACACAGATTTAATTATGGCCCAGTATTGAAAAAAGGCTTTCAAACTGTCTGGGACAAATTACAAGGCTTTTACCATGTCTCACGGCAGAAGTAGATTCACTATAAATGTTCTGCAATCCTCTATAACTAATGGAGACCTGCAACAGAGGAACACAACGCCCTGCAGGCTCAGATGTTGTTTACAAGTCTTGTTAGTTCACTATCAGAAGCACCAGAGCTGATTGGACTGAAAGGCTTTTCTCTGGGAAGGACTCTGCTCCGACGTGTTATGAGGATTGTAGCGGTTTATCAGACTGACTTGAAAAGATTGAGTCATAGATTGGCCCGATAGCAGCAGTGGTTAACTCCAGGAGGCTCTGAGAACACGGAGCCCGAGACGAGATGAGATCTGTCTTGTTTGAACCTTTTGAGGTTTATCTAGAAAATTGTAATTTCTGTGTTTTTCTGACTTTCTGTGTTCTTGCCTGGTGAAGAACTTCCTCCTCTGGGGGGACAGATCACAGAACCCCAACACAGTGACCTTCAGCAACACATTCATTACCGTATTACTTCTTATATTATTAGTTATTACTAAATCCATACATGTCACTAATCCATACTCTTCCCCATATGTCTACTATCACTACTACTACTACTACTACTACTACTACAGTACTACTACTACTACTACTACTACTGTACTACTACTACTACTACTAGCACTACTACTACTACTACTACTACTACTACTAGCACTACTACTACTACTACTACTACTACTACTACTACTACTACTACTAGCACTACTACTACTACACTACTACTACTAGCACTACTACTACTACTACTACAGTACTACTACTACTACTACTACTACTACTACTACTACTACAGTACTACTACTACTAGCACTACTACTACTACTAC
>CABFOS010055967.1:9026-20235 GCA_900660315.1 Diretmoides pauciradiatus | reverse complement strand
CCTCTCCTGTCCTCCCCTGTCCTGTCCTGTCCTGCCCGGTCCTGCCCTGTGACTGTCCTGTCCTGCCCTGCCCTGTCATGCCCTGTGACTGTCCTGTCCTGCCCGGTCCTGCCCTGTGACTGCCCTGTCATGCCCTGTGACTGTCCTGTCCTGTCCTGCCCTGTGACTGTCCTGTCCTGTCCTGTCATGCCCTGTGACTGTCCTGTCCTGTCCTGTCCTGCCCTGTTCTGTTTTCAGTGTGCAAAAATATACACAATACACACAAATATACTGTACATACATTAGTAAGTATTGGAAAATTTTAAGATTAATTTTTAGAAATGAGTTACAGCATTCAACAGATTTCACATCCCTCATCTCAGAAACACATAATAAAATAATAACAAATGTATCGGTGATTTGTCTTTGCAATATTGGGGCAGGGACGAGTGTCATAGTTCATAATAGCATACTGTGTTGAAACTGATCAAAATGTCTAATTCTGACCATTATCGGCCCACATATATCAGTTTAATGCTCCAGCAGCATGAGGACATTGCAGAGGGGTGATGTCTGACGGATGATGTGTGTTGTGTTTCAGAGCAGGAGGCCGGCGTGCCTCACTATCGCTTCAGGAAGAGAGACAAGGTGATGTTCTATGGCAGGAAGATCATGAGAAAGGTCAGTCTCTCCTCGCACCTCACACACTGCTCTGACTAGAAACCTCACCGAAACACAATTGTGTGTATCCTACCCTCATCATTCTCACTTAGCTCATGTTGATTTGTGCTATTGCATTGCCTTTTAGTATTGAATGTGCTTTTACAACTTTTTGTCCAACTTTGGGTTGCTAAAAGCTTTAATATTATTATTATTATTTAGTTGTATTAGTATGGTTAGACCAGTATGTCAGTCTAATATTGCCCTTGTTTTAAAAATATGATATTGGACAGTCAGCAATGTCCAACTTTAATATAATGGATGTGATGCATGTTGTTTGATTGCATATTTATTGTAGAATTAATTGAAAGCAGAGGGAAGCCCTTAACCTGAATTGATTTTAGTAAGAAAATTTGATTGAATGATTGAATAATTATTATTTTAATTATATTTTTTGTAGCAGCAGTCATAGTCCCCTGACCCTGCTGAGGGGAAACACTGAATACTTGTAATTTATTGTAACATTTTGTCATGAAAATGGATTCAAATATATCAAATGTCAGCACAAAACAATCTAGAAATATCAGTACTGGCCAGTACCTTTTTATTATTATTATTATTATTATTAGTATCAGTATTATCATCATCATCATCATCATCATCATCATCATCATCATCATCATCATCATCATCATCATCATCATCATCATCAAAAGCAGTTTGGTTGCCTGCTGATATTATTACATGAATGTAGATGTGTTTTGGTGTTACAGGTTCAGACGCTGTCTTCAGCATCATCTTCTGCCTCAAACTCCAGGCAGCGCGTCAGGAAGAGGACCAAAGTCTTGTCTATTGCACGCAAGTGAGTCCTCTCCCTAGAAGTGTTCAGTGTAGAACGATATGAGATATTCTGTTATGTTATGATCATGCAGTAGAGGGTGATGGAGAGAATTAGAGTCGACTCCCACTATGTGATGAAGAGGAATCTTAGAGTGATTGAGTTTTCTTTAATTGTAAATTTCAAGTACAAAATGGTATTCAAACACTACGGTACAAAACAAGTAATCGATCAGAAACTCCATACATATAGAAACAAAAATAAATAGAAATGGATTTACAAAAAAAGTAAATCTTTAAAAATATAAAGAAAAAATTTTGATAATTGAGAATGTAATAGATTATTATAATATATAATATACAGCAGACAGTTTTTTATTGCAATGTAATTTTTAAGCGATGAGAAATTGTACGAGGAAAATTTGGGTTTTAGCATTGGAAATTGTATATACATAAAGGTTAATGTATGTATAACCCAAACTTCTCTTGTTCAAACTGTGCATAAGTATCATTAGACTAAATTCACTTGCCTTTACAAACAACATAACAATTGATATAACATAACATCAAAGTATAATCTTAAGAGTGTAACGTAGTGGCACATAAAAACCAAGCGACAGATTCTTCATTGGAGGACTCTGTGTGTGTGTGTGTGTGTGTGTGTGTGTGTGTGTGTGTGTGTGTGTGTGTGTGGAACAAGATGCTCCTGTAGCGATGTTGACCAGGTGTCAGCCCCTTACCAGATATATCCCCCATCATCTACTTCTCCCACCTCTCCCTCTTCCTCTTCAGTCTCTTCTGCATTCTCCTCGGCTTCTTTCTCTTCTTCGTCTTCCCAGCCAACCCCACTGCCAAAATCACCGGAATATGCCATTTCATCATCTGTAGGAGGAGGAGGGAGAGAAAACATGGCAGGGAGCAAAGGCAGATTGAATTACCCACTGTGCCCATCTTACATATTGTAATAAATTCTGTTCATTTCTATTCAGCCTGTGTGCCTCTCGACTTTGATGGAGTCCTCTCTAAACCAATGAGAAATGCTGAAATCAATTAAAAAAACATTAACTGCAATGGCAAAAAAGGGGGCATGTGTTTGACTTTGTCTGGAATTTAATAGCTATTTCTAAACCTTGCCAGGGGACCCATTCTTATCAGACGCAGGTTCAGTCCAACCAGCCCTCATTTATCTTGAAAGACTTTTCTCACAGCGACAAGCGGGGCTTTAGAATGCAAATGACCCTGGACACATGAATGTGGCACTGGTCCCTGCAGTGAGTTATGTTGCGGTGGGCCTCAGTCCTTTAATATAAAGGAAGCCTTGTGCAGAATGTGGGTGGGGGGCGGTGAAGAAGTGGTGCATGGTGGGACCTATCCAGACAGTAATTGTAAGTGTGTGTAGAAGGGGGAGGGTAGAATCACGTTGAATCAATGCTTTAACTTTGATTGACTGTTGAACCCTATAGGATTTACCACAGTCAGGCTTGCCACGAATCCTGGATCCAGCTACTTCTCCTCCATGTTGGTTGACACACCAGCACTCTCCCCTGTCACATTGCTGCTTCCTGTAGTAGCCATCCTCATTGCAGCTAGGGATAAATAGACCTGGCATTCACACACACACACACACACACACACACACACACACACACACACACACACATGTAACACTTAGTCATACGCTAAGGCAACATTACCTTACCAAACACTCAAAAGGCAAAATCACATGCACAAATTGTATCATACATCACTAAGACCAAGTGAAAAAGTATGCATATGTTGCAGCCAATTCCATATTCCATGAATACAAATCTATTCACTGTGCAAGGTTGGGGACTTTCGTCATGTTGCAGCAGGGGGGATAGCTGGGACAACGAGGGACACATGGGCTTTGAAAGTATTCTATTCTTAGCTATTACATCAATATGAAACACAGCCTGTGTTTACAGGCTGGTAGCAGAAAAAATGTACAACATTGTTTGGTTTGTCACTAGAGCAATACTGTACTGTGTAGAACCCAGGTATATGAGATACCATGTTGTAGCTTATTTCTTCAGAGATGGATAGATTTGTCATGAGATTACAATTTTCAGAGGCTATTGGTATATTACTGTGAAATAAGGGAAGGAGCTGCAATGTAACTAACACAAATGAGGCTGGTCATAACAGAGCGGTCCGTCCAGTCTCTGTGACACGAGCTTTCAAGGGAACATCTGAGCAGCCGGCTGCCAGACTTCCTCCTGCTCTTCGCTTTGTGTCCTTGGAGTCCTGACTCAGAGCCCAGCCAGCCAGCCAAAATCTGCACTACATACATTCATGCACACATTCACACACATACACATACACACAATGCACACTTATGGCTGCTATCCTTTTCTGTCAGTATCAAGTTGTAATCCACAAGGATCATCAGGGGGTGATCCCCTCTTCCTGTGTGTCATCTGCTTGATGAAACCCCTCTACAAATTAAGACATAGATCCAGTTGGGGAGAAATGTGCATACAAGCAGTCAGATACCTACCAAACTTCCTCTTGCCTCCCTCTTGTACCTGGATCCTCTCAAGTTCAGCCAGGCAGGGGGGCTCTGAGGGGGAAAGAACATAAACAGAACAGACATATTCAGCATTAAAGACTAACAGACCAAAACACTGAATTCACTTAAGGATGTTATTGATTGTTTCCCAAAGTCTTCTGATATTATAAAACCAAGTCACACATATTCCCTTCTTATTGTGTATTCAAACAGAGAACAGGCTCCCGGATGAACCAAGACCTAGTTTCTGCTTGGCTGGTTGGTTGATGGGCACAATGTTCAAGAGGTGTGGGAAGAGCAGGCTGTGAACAAGCAGCAGGGATGTTTTTAGTGCCTCGCGGTGACCATTTCTCCTCCACAGGGAACCAAAGGATGAGTGGGAAGACAAATTGGCGAACCAGCACACAACACAGAAGAAGCTACACCTGAGGGCAGCTGAGTGCCTTGGACACGTGCGGCAGCAGTGGGAATGTGCACACAGACACACACACATTCACATGCGGCATAGAAAGCGATTTGTACGAGTAGAAATTGTATTTGAATTGCAAAGATTTGAATTGAATTTGTAAAGCAACATTGAATGTGATCACTATTTCATTTAGCTTTTTACTATCATTTCAAATTCAGTTTGCCCAATTCAAATTCAGTTTTGTTAACTCCCACACATGGACACAGAGACTGAGTGATGAAGAGAAGGCAGCCACCTCCTCCACAGATGCCCGAGGTGGCCTTGCTCCATGCTTCACTTAACAAATCACAAGCTCTGTCTACTGTGGAAGAAAGGTTTAATATGTGACAGGAAATAGTAGTAGAGGTAGTACACCTACAGTATGTATTAATAGTACTAGTAGTTGTAGGACATGTATGCCATGCTGTATTTGATTCAGTTCCTAAATGAATTAATGCTTGTTTGAATGATACTGATGCTTGAGCTTTGAGCTAATGGTTGGGCCGTGGTTAAATAGTTGCAAATCATATCAATCTGGTTAGGGTTAGGGTAAGTACATTAATATTGTTAGTATTGTTTGAAAGCAGTGTATTTCATTCAGACAGGCCTATAGTTGTTTGCATATTTAGATAGATATTTAGGTATTTAGCAGTGGTTGGGTAGAATATAACTGAAGTATCTTTACATGCATAATCACTATAGTGAGGGATACAAGACAGAAATGTTTTTTGGAAGAAATCATCATGTTTCATTATCACATTCAAATGTTGGCAGCAAGGCACAGTGTGACATGGATTGTGGTTGGCTAAGTGAAGAAAAGGGCCGGCAGCCCACTGTTGGCCGCCTTGAAGGAGGCAGCTACCATCCATCCAATCATGACTCAGGAAACAAAGATCCCATGGGCCCAGGTGAGTCTCACTGAGGTGAACATGAGTTAAGAAACCTGAATCTCAATTAAGAAAATTGACTTAACTTCCATGGAACTTTTTGCTGTTTGATAACTGGCCAAACGTATAATGTGATGCAATGTCGAGATATTTTCAGTGCAGCTACAATGGAGTTTGATAGGAGAATTTTCAAATTTCAGTGGTGTAAAACATCAACAGTAAATCAGATTTTGATATCCGTCCTTCAGAATCTGTGGGGAATGATTAAAAAAATAAACAGACATTGGTTCACAAAGAGATTCTCAAATTACTCAAGAAAAATTTGTGAACAATGCTTAGTTTAGCACAGCACAACACGACGTCATCAGCAGATGACACCCGGTGCCCATCCAGCACCATCAGAACCATTTGAACACCTGCAAATGTACTTCATCAATCATTCTCAGATGGGGAATACCAATACAAAATTAGTAGTGACAATGGCAGACATTTTGTAAATGAAGCTCTACAGGCAGTAAGTAAAGTCTTGGGAATCGACTTAAAATACCACTGTGCATATCACCTCTAAAAAATAAATTGTCTAAATGTTGTGCTGAAACGGGGCTAAGCTGGACAAAGGCACTACCTTTAGTCCTAACACACATGAGAGCAAGAATCAAGAAAAGAAATGGCCTTTTGAGATTCTTTTTGGCAGACCTATGAACACAAGGATTGGGACCCAGAAAAGACAGCTCCACACAACAGAAGAAGAATGTGATGATGACATGTTGCAATATTGTGCAAACCTGTCCTCTGTGTTGACTGACATCCACAGACAGGTGAAAGACGCCCTGCCCAGAGAGTATGAGGGAAAGCTACATAACCTGAACCCCAGAGAGTGGATCGTGGTGAAGGACTCCAGGAGGAAAGGCGCCAAGGTGGATCGGACCATACCAGATCCTCCTAACCACCGCCTCAGCAGTAAAGGTTGCAAAGAGAGCCTCGTGGATCCACACCAGCCCGGTGCCAGAAAGCGCAGGTGTAGGTGAGACCAACTCTCCCTGAGGCTTAAAAACCTACAGAGAGCCTCCGAGGGATGTTTGAGGGACCACCATCAGTCCAACGGCAGGACTTAACCCAGCCACTCCGGACGGAGGACAGGCTAACAACAAGAGTTAAGTGCTAGTAACCTCTGACTCCAACACAGCCAGCTGGAGGGAGCCAGTAGACAAACCCTTAACCCAGACTTGTTTCCACTCCCAGAATGGATTCCTCCTTATCAGTAGCTTGCTCATACAATATGTTAGCACAAAACAGCATTTAGTATTATTACAGTGAAATGCATTATGTTGGAGTATTTGTTTGACTTATGATAATAGTTAAGAATCATATGACCACAGCGTGTTGAAAAGAGTATTATATTATTGTTTCCAGTATACTATATTGAAGTTAAGGTGAGAAGTGTATATTTTTCCTCGTACATAGTACGCCTGGGGGAGTTTCTGGTTAATTTCTCATTAGGAGCCCCAACACCACTTCTTACAACTACAGCTCTGAACGTCTTGTTCTTAGTGTATATAGGTGATCAGTGTTTTGATGGTAATATCTTGTGCTCAGGATGAAGTGTGATACTCTTAGTTGTATTGCAAACTAGAGATTAGTTATTCTCATCACTATTTATTTTCTTTTACAGTTGCCAAGTATATTTTAAATGCAATACTTTTTTGTATAATTTCTTTTGTCTTGAAGGTGCAATCCTCCCGTCGGTGGTCTGGGCTGTTTTTTTCGCTCCTGCCTCTTCCCCAGATTATGCATTTTGTTAATTCATGTGTCAAATGTCTTATTTTATTGATTACTGTCAATAACTGTCGGGATATTATGAGAAAATCAAAATTATGCCAAAAATCACCTGGGAGGGACCCCACCTTTAAGTGAACATACAATACTCAAAGACGGGAATTGTGGAGGAAATTATATTATTTCACTGTCTTATATTATTTCACACTTATGAATGAAGCACTGTTTTCTGTACTTTCCCTCTAGCTTCTGATAAGACACCTGTTCCCTGAAAATCTAGTTTCAACTGGTTTTAGCCTACAGTATCTATGCACAAAGACTCACAGAAACTCCTTTGAGGTTTGCTCATTATAAGACGGCAGGCAAACTGTTGGTTTTCCCTCTTTGTCTCACAACTCTCGTGGGAACATCATGCCTTGCTTGCGAGCAATAAAGCATCACAGAAAGACAACTCTACTCTCCAAGTCTCTTTATCATACAGAAACTTCCACCACAGAATCAAAGAGTGTTGTCAAAAGTAGGGTGGAATTTTACTTTAAATTAAATAATAATTCCATTCAATTATAAGCCATTGTATTCAAATTTCATGCATTGCATATTCATTTTTTGAATTTATTTATTGAACAAATTCATATTTTAAATTGAAATGGTTCAATATGAGCACGATAAATTCAAACGTATGCAATTCAAATACAATCTCTGCTGGCACTAATCTCTTTCCATACATGTGGACACACACACAGTTGACCAAACTAACATTATCCCCAGTATTACTCACTCTCCCTCCAGAAGCAGAGGCACCACTCGGCAGTGGAGACTTTGCCGTCTCTGTAGGAATCACAGGAGTTGAAGAAGGGCCGGATGCAGACCTCATACTTGTCCAGGTTGATAGCAGCCAGTTCAGCCTGGTCCAGATACAGATCACTATTGGTGTCTAGCTTGGAGAACATCCAGCCTATGGAGTCCTTACAACTGGCCACCAGGCTCCTATCGAGCACTGCAAGCACAAAGACATACAAACATACTGAAAATCAGGCCACAGATAGATACAACATCTGCCAGGGGTGAGAAGATCTCTCTTGTTTCCAATGCAAATCAATATGATTCAATTCAACTCTAGATCTTAAGATTCAATACCAGACTAAAGGACTTAAGATGGATATTTTTGTAGTTTAGTCCATGTAACTAAACTAACTCCCGTTAGGCAGTTCTAACCTGATGTGGTGGTGGCCCCGGTTGTGGTGGTGCTGGCCCCAGGCTTGCTGTTGTTGTTCTGCTTGGCATTGCCCTGCAGCAGCTGGAACCAGTCCCTCAGACGCTCCCCCAGATCAGCAAGATCCTGCCCGGTACAACTCTCTGTGGAGGAAAAAAGGAGATGAAAATATATCAGTAGTAATGCATATTGTTGAGCTTCTGAGAGAAAGAGAGAAAGAGAGAGAGAGAGAGAGAGAGAGAGAGAGAGAGAGAGAGAGACCTGTATTGCTGTTTATCTTGTTGCAGACTGGCCTATCTGCCACAGAGAAACTGTTTGAATCTGGCCTGCTGTGTGATCTGTGCTGGGAATCTGCCCCGAGTTTGGACTTGTGACACCTGACATTTCCCCTGGGGTGCCACAATCTGTATTCAATTTAATTTGTACAGATTCTTTTTTTGTTGCCATTGTTATCTTGTAGGTGTGTGCTCGTGAGCATGCATGTACTGTATGTGTGCATGTGTGGGTGTTTGATCTCACCATGTTTATTCTCCTTGAGGCCGGGGTCAGCAGTAGGACAAGGACACAGACCTGAACACTTCAGAGTAAGATCCTTTCCTGTAAGACATGCTTGCTGCTCCAGCTTGCACTGCAACGCGCATGCATAAACGTAAATGCATGCATATACACACAGACACGTACACCAGCAACATTGACAAGGGACAAAAAAAGGTAAAATGAGTTACTGCAGCGATAGAATCAAATATTCATAAAGGTGACCGACTGTACACTTTGATTCAAATCTGAGACACGCTCCCGAATGTGCCTTCCAACCTCTACCTGCACACAAGGTCAGCAGTGGTGATTCAAAAGACAAGGCATAAATCAATAAACACACAGGATTCTGTTACCACCAGCCCCTCATTGGTCCTCCTGAGGCCATATCTCATGGCTCTGTTTGTCCCTTGAGAGTCCCCTTTACTACATATACTAGCATGTGTATATATAGAGTCAAAACTGTGTGAGTACCAGCATGCAGTTGATGCACACTCAATTTGTTTGCTGGGTATGTATGTATGTCATTCTTATTTATGCGAGTTATAGAAGTATGCAGTTAGTAGGTATGTATTTGTGTCAGAGTACCTTTGACGCATAGTTGTGTCCATCTGATCCACACACCGGCCCAGTGGAGGAGATAGGACAGGGCTGGCAGTTGCCCTCAGGGGACCTGAGAGCAGGCTGCTTGAGTCTGCAGGACAGAGAACACATGAACACCTCAGCCATACTTACTTCAGTTGAGATTGCAGCTGCTTTACTAACTCTGTCTAGGTAGTGTGTGATATGAGCCTGAACATGGTAGTCTAGCGAACAACCCTCCTCTGTGTTCCTCTGCATCAGCGTAATATTACACAGCAGGTAGTAATGCACTGCAGTGGCACATAAACTTAATTGACCCTTTATAATTGCTTTGTAACCGACTGGGGAAAACATGCCAGAGCTCCACAAGCCACTGACTGCTTACTTGGTCTTGTTGACCTCGTGTGTGAGAACAGAAAAGAAGATTTCAGTATGTGTGAGGACTCACTGACTATTTTCCCATGGGGCTACACACACACTCACCTGTGTTCCAGTTTCTTGCGGTTGACGCACACAGCTCTCTGATAGCCCTGGGCAATGCACACCTTGTGTCGGCTGCACTTAACCTTCTGGCAGGGGTCCTTCGTGGTGTCTAAATCTGGGAGGAAATAGAGAGTGATAAATCTCTGTTCACGCTCTAATCTGTCTTCCTTACCATATTCTATTTTTACCTTTCTGTTCTTTCATCTTTCTCTGTCCCTCATTCTACTTTTCTCTTCTTTTCCTCTTACAAGCCCTCTCTCACTCCATCAATCCTCCTCTATTTGCTCAGCGCAACCTAATAGTGGTGATTCAGTGTGGCTTGGAGCAGTGTAAAGGCAATCATCAGTCCTGCACTGCAAAAATGTCCATTTTAATAAGTCATTTAGTATAATATTGAAGGTTAAGTGAAAATGGACAACAGGGTGAGATCATTTAACTTGTTCCAGTGGCAACATAACTAATTATTCACTTGATCCAAGAACTTTCTTGAATCAATTTGATTTACAATGAATAAACAAGTGAAATTATCACAATTGTTTTCACCTATGTTAAGAAAAATATGGTTTTAAGACTCAATATTGCCCTACAGTGTATGGATTGTTGAGATGAATATTTGTTTGCAGTGTAGGTTAAAGCCTGCATGGCTATCACCATCCATCATACTCTTTGCTAGCGGCTAATGCTAGACCGTGTGTCAGCACCGCACACATACTCATATGTCACTGCTGTCTGTTCCTAGCAGGCCCTCTGGAGTCTGGCCTGGATGTCTCTTCCATCCCCCAACCTTTGTTCACCTACACTATCCATCAGTACAGAACACTGCTTATTCACAGGCTATGGTTGCAGGCTTTATCTCATAGAGTTGCCTAGTAAACCATGTAAAGCTGTGGTCAATCTCCCTCTGCTCCATTTCTACATGGTTTTATGGTGCAATAGTATTTTGGCAGACAGGCTTAGGATATCCACTCTTATCATCTCCATTGGCTGAAGGAGAAACATTAATACTGTCTGCAGGATTATCAAAGCAAACCGACAGATATCTGATTTGAGAAGCAAATCCAAAACAATATACCCCTCTGTCATGGCTGAGCTGGTTGTATAATGTATTGTGACTGACTGACTGCTCTGCTGGAGAGAAACAGCGAGGCTTGGAGGTGTCATTGCCCAGATCCAGACTCTTCATCCATTTAGACTGTCATCCGTGGAGCCTTTTCCTTTGGTCAGCCTAAATTTCAATTGGCATTGATCGTGCACGATATCTCTGTGTACAGTACCGCACA
>CABFOS010055963.1:0-10293 GCA_900660315.1 Diretmoides pauciradiatus | reverse complement strand
TCATGGACCACCTGGAGGAGACAATAATAATAATAAAAATAATAATAATAAAACTGGAATGTGATCACGATGTTTGTTATAGTAAACACTTTAAGTGCAACTTAGACACATCATCAGTGATGTATCCTGGGGTCACAGGGTGTTTCGGGTCTCGCAACATCATACACCCTCGCCCAGGCGACCCAGCCGGGGTGATCAAGTCCCGGCTTGTGTCTAAGTAGCGCGTGTGGTCCACGGCTCTCCCCTCTTGATCCACAGCCATCTTGACGCTTTTTCAGCCGCGTCAGTGATGTTTTTGATGGCTTTTCTGTTGTGCAGTCCCTTCACTCCCAGCATCTTCAGTGCCCTGATGAGTGACTGGCCGACAAAACCTCTGCATCCAACCTCGATGGGGTTGCATGGATTATTATCTCTTGTTATCTTTTATGTTACTTTTACATTTTATGTTACTTGTTATTTTTTATCTTTTATCTTTTATCTTTTATTATGTAGGAGTTTGGGGGAATCTTTCACATAGCAGGAGTTCCTAGTTTGCCCATCCAAAAAAGGGTATATGTAACTCTGGATGTTTCAAATTAATCTTCAGTATTTTTTGATCCTGTAACCAAACCAACTGATGATGTCTTCAAATAAACCCTGTGCAACATACCTTGCCCTGTACACTTCTTAGATGATTATTGTAAAACACAAACACCAAGTTCAACTATAAATGCCTTGTTCTATTCCTGCACTAGTGTGTACATAGGGTAAAATCTGTTTTATAGTGATTCTGGGACAGTCGAGGGATTATTTGGCATGATGAAAAGCTGAGTGTGCCCAAAACCATTTGATTAACCGCTCCAAGCCTCTGTTAATTCGTAAAGCACAGCCTGAAGCCAATTTTCCTCCTTACTTCTGTGTTCTTGCAGCCATTCTACTGTGATCAGTTCCTGCCCCATTTGTGGCTTTTTTGGCTGTGTGAGTCAGTTCTGCTAATGAGAGTTAATGTGACACCAGCATCGAGTGCATAGTTGGCTCAGCTAATCAGAAGTAATGTTTTAATATTAATATTTAGTTGGAATACTGAAACATAAAATCAACACAGGGCGATTAACTCTCTTTTAACAGCAGTAGATTTTCATTGATGTGTGTGGCCACAACTGCAACATACTGTACTTCCGCTGCATTGAAACATGGCTTTTAAAATGCACCCCCTAACTGGCACCCTGGGTTGAACTTTGAATGATGCAGTTTTGTGATGAATCATTTCCACTTACATTTTGATTGGTTGATCTTATGTGATCCAACTCAAGACAGGTTCCATTCAAGATAAGAAGAATGAGAGCTTCCTCTCAAACACATACTGTAATTCTGAAAACGGAAACTGATTTTCACCCGAGTAAAACTTGAATTGGAATGACAAAACGCTAACGGTCATTTTCATGCTTTGACAGTAAGCTAACAAGCCAATTGTGTTTTAAAATGGAGCTAATCATCACCAAAGTTAAACAGCACAGTGAGAGGTACATGCTCACCACAGCTCCAAGCGTTACAGTTTTGGTTGCTAGTGTTTAGTAGGTTACCAAGGAAGATGAACAAATTGTCTTGAGGGAAGTTCATACAACAGCAAAGAAAGAAACTTCCCCACAGCCACAGCAACCCTCTAGCTCAGATGAGGAAGACTGTTGATAAGAAAGGTCATTCAGATTTGGCGATGTGGAAATGTTTTGGCTTGAAGTCCAACAAGAAACGGAGAAGCATGCATTGTAAACATTGTCAGTTAATGTTATGAAACTGCTTCATCAGCTGGTAGTTGACTCTAGAGATGCACCTATACACATTTTCCAGAACCTATAGGAGTAGTGAGAACTTTAAGTGGATCGGTCGATCAGAGTACGGATGCTGAGTACGTCTCAATTTACAGTCATTCATAGGCTGCTGACTATTGGCCTGATATGAAACAATTACAGGAACAAGAGAATATAGCTTCTCCGTTTTGGGGTGTTGGAACTGCATTGTTTCTGACATAGGCTCATCTGTGGTGCACCGCCACAATATCAGCGTAGCCATCTCAAAATTAAAAAGTTGGTAAATGTATAGAAACTGTACTATATCTATCTCTAATGATGTGTCTGAGGTGCGCATCATATTATGTTCTCGGTCACCTCTGAGACTATTCTCACCAGTGTTCACTCAGCTGTTGTTTGCAAATGCACATGCCCCCCCCCCTCATCTGCATGTATGACATGGACCAGTACCCTGTTATAGAACATTTTTAGAGTTGTCACATTTTTGGACAGATTCATGACCACACTCAGAAGAGGTCCTTCAAAGAGACAGTTGTATTTCCAGTGAGATGGAAGCATAGAAAGACAGTGATGTGAGGGAAGAGTTGACACAGCAAAGTTGGGGGGTGGGTGTTTTGGGGTGGCTTGTCTGACTTGGCTATAGTTGGTGAATGAGCCAACAGGCTGGGTATGTGCTGATGAGTGCTGTGGGAGGGCTACTGTCTGCTGATAGAGAAATAGACAGATAATATGAGGGACAGAGGGGCAGTAAGACAGGAAAGGAAGGTCGATTCTACTTCTCGCTATGCTTCTAGTTTATTTCTGATCTCTATCCGCGGTTAGATAAGACTTTGGTTTGCTGACATGCGGTAACGGTACTATAAGCCTATTAGCAACGGTGACTGTCCGATTGACTGTCAAAAATAGCTCCATGCAATTACATAACAAACATCTGCCACAAACAAACACATATTGTGAGTGTTGGTGTGGTCCACAAACAGAAAGTATGAGAGATGTGTATGATACACACACAGGAAAAAAGCAAGAAGCAAAAACATGAAGTGTGTGTTTGCCTTGCAGGGTACATCCTGAGCTTAGTGCTCCTGACCCTGCCTCGTCAGCACCTGGTTAAACTCTACCTGTACGTCCTCACGGCCCTGCTGCTGTTCGCTGGTCACCAGGTGTCCAGGTACACACACACTCACTTACTTTTACTTATAGTTACTAGTAAACAGGATGTGGGATACATTAAATCATAATGTATTTCTCTGTAAATTGAGTGTTTTTGACCTCTTTGTCCAGGGATTATGTCCGCAGTGAACTGGAGTCTGGCTATGAAGGACCTCTCTACCTGGAACCTCTCTCCATGAACAGATTCACCACAGCGCTCATAGGTATACCATTACACATGACTGCATGAAGACACACATGCAAGCATCAACAGGCACGGATGCATGGAGCACAGACAACAGTATAAAATTTAGCTAATGGGGGCACCCATCTCTTTATTTGATTTCTCTGATTCCTTCTCCTTTCATGGTCCTCCACACAATGTTTGCTGTTTCATTTGTCCTGTATGTAACTAATCCCTCCTTTCAACTTCCTAAAACAAAGCATTGTTATTGAGGAAAATATAGGAGATAATGGGGGGTTAATTAGACTTTCCTACCCACTGTGCAATTGCTTGGCTACAAAAAACCTGGATCATGCTGCAGGAGCTGTTTGGAGAAATTTTATGGGCATTTTTTAAAAGTTTTTAGCTGTAAAGAGATTGCCCTGTTAACTCTAGGCTCTAACTCACTGTTTGGTTTTCATAAGAACTTGAATGGATGAAGGCAGGCAGGAAGGAAGGAAGGAGGAGTTAATGACTGAATTTTTGGTGAACTATTCCTTTAAAGTCTGGAAAAAGCATGAAATTTTGAAATGGAAAATGTTACGAGGAGCCATCTATCCTGGTCTATAGGACCTGGTTTCATCTTTCTGGAGAGTAGAGAGTCTCCTGTGCTATAAATAGGCCATGCCTATTGCTGGTTTCACTGCACAGTGAAAGCCTGAGAAAGTAAAAAGAGCCTGGATACAGTGACAAAGATTTACTGCTCTAGACGGAGGGAGGGGAGCAAGGCTAGCAACAGGCAATTGGCCTTACAAAAACATGTTTTTTCCCGTTGGACCTTTTGTAGATCTTTTCTTAGTGACATACTAATGATTGGTGCAAGTTTGGAACGGATATCAATATCTCAGAGGAACAATCAGCTCTTTCAATTGAGCTCTAGCTACACAAACACAACACATGAAACATAATGCATTAATTAAAGCAGGCCTAAAAGTATGTGTGTCTCATTGCAGGTCAGTTGGTGGTGTGTACCCTATGTTCCTGCGTAATGCAGACCAAGAGGATCTGGCTTTTCTCTGCTCACTTGCTCCCTCTGGTGGCCAGGCTGTGTCTGGTCCCACTGGAAACCATCGTCTTCATCAACAAGTTCTCCATGATCTTCACAGGCCTGGAGGTCATCTACTTCCTGGCTTCCAACCTGCTGGTGCCATACAACCTGGCTAAGACCGCATACAGGGAACTGGCTCAGGTAATGGGGTGGTTATTTTGACTGATCTAACCTAATGTCATGTTCAGGTTCTTGGAGTACAACCGGGCCAGTGGCCACCCATAGAGAAATGGCTCAGTTAATGGGCTGTTAATGTTACTGTGCTTCAGGTTACATAAATTATTGACATGCAGTGATTTTTGTTTCAGGAATTGGACTTCTGATATTTTGTCATGGTCATAGTCACATCCTATCTCTCCATTTCTCTCCCCCAGGTGGTGGAGGTGTATGGTCTGCTAGCTTTGGGCATGTCTCTGTGGAACCAGCTGGTCCTTCCAGTGCTTTTCATGTGTTTCTGGCTGCTGCTGTTCGCTCTGCAGATCTACTCCTACTTCAGCACCAGAGACCAGCCTACCTCAAGGGAGAGGCTCCTTTTCCTCTTTCTTACCAGGTAGGATCATCACAGCACCACAAGACGCACTGTCTTTTATGTGGTGGGTCAAGGAGGGTTTTAGGTGTGGGAGAGCAAATATACTCCTGTTTCAGTGCCAGAAAACAGGCTAAGTTCAGAGAGAGACTTTTCCTTTTTCTTAGTCAAGTAGGATAATTATAGAACAATGTTTTGGGGGATATGACTAGGAAACTATCATGTTGGTTACAGGGAAAGGGATAGCAGAGTCATAGGAGTGAATATAAATCAAGTTAATGTGATACTTAATTTGATGATGGGGAAGATTTCTTTTCGCTTGCCCCCCACCACAGGGAGGCCAGAGCACCGGGTCGGCTGCATTGCAGTACCCCTGGATCTGGCAGTTATTCTGTGTTTTGCTTAAGGACGCATCATTAGGGTGGATGCTTGCCGACAAGGGGGCTTGAACCAAAGTCCTCTAGATGAGGGACGTTAAGCCAGTTGGATATATAAACTTGCACCATGGCTGTTTCATAAGTGTGGAGGATGTGGTTAATTTCTTCGGTTTTTCTTTTTCTATCACTCGTTTTGTCTTTGACAGATCTGACTTATTTTGTATTTTTATAATGTGAACTTTCACTATCACTGCATCAGTAACACAATCAGCTGGTACCTAGTAGTAGCATGTTAATGTAAATACAAGTGGCCTTGCTGGCTTTTTTTTGCTAGATTTTACACAGCTAACAGCCAATGCTGGGCTATGTTTTTCAGGACTCTTCTCAAGCTACAACTCAAAGTGCTTTGGAGTAACATTGGGGCTAAATAGAAGAGGGTTTACTAATTACTGTGATATATTAAACTATGTTCTGGAAACAAATCTGCTTTATCAGACCACTTCTACTTGTAACTCTCTTAGCTAAACATAAACTTGCCAGACAAAGAATAACTAGACTGTTATTTGGGCATAGTGGACCTCCCATGTTGATCCTAACAGTGGTTAGAAAGCCTCTATGCTATCCACTGCTGTACCAACATACTTTTTGCAGGACTGGTGATGAGCTTTGACATGATTTTCATTACACATGCTTGCAGCTACTGCTGTGTGTCTGTGGCAAATTGGGGGGGGGGGCATAGGCTGGATAGAGAGTTGAGTTGGTGGACTCACTCTCCCTGTATCCAGCCCCGGCTGCTGCCTATTAAGGCTGATTGCAGCTGACCTGTGTGTGCATGTGTGAGTGGCTGTTGTTTGTGTGACTGAGTCCGATAGGAGACGGGAGGGCTGCAGTAGGACTGTGGAGCGGAGACCAGAGAGACCAGCGGCGCCCGCCCCTGTTCCCGGAGGATGCAGCCGGGAGGGACCTGCAAGAGCTGGTCAGTCGGGGTTGGAGCTGGCATGCTCCTGGAAGCCTGGCAGACTGGCCGGCTTTGGTGCTCTGCGGCTGACCTCCTGGGACAGAGGGGTGGTGCGCCTGCCGAGCGCAACATCGGGTCATATACTTATTGACTGTTGTGAATAAAGCGGCCTGCTGGCCTATTGAATCTCCTCTCCTGCCTTAGTAGTGGCCCTGGTGGTAGCAAGCTTTGCTACAGTGTCTTTGTCTTGTAATGCACACAGGCGATGTACGGCGCACGTCAAAACAGCCGCCCCTATTATATCTACGTACAACCCACACACCTGGCGCGTGTCGCCATTGCCGCCCCGCTACCCTTCACACCAGTGTTCTATTTCACAGCATCGCCGCCCTTGAAAAAGCGCTTTTTAAAAGGCGTTTTGTACATCCCGGCTCCCGTAGCAGCACTTTTTCTCTGTTTCTGTGGCATCTCGACCTCCTTACCTCTTGCTGTCGCCGTGGTGTCATTTGTGTAACGTTACACCATGTCCTAACTGAATGCGGGTGTCCGACTATCGTGTCGCATTCAGTTTGGACACGGTGTTGGAGAGAGTCTATGGGAGAGACTAGTTGTTGCGGTCGAGAAATATCCCGAGCTATATGACCCTCAATCCCGTCATTACAAGGACATTGGCGAAAAACATATTGCCCGGCGAGCCACAGCTCTGGAGATCAGCTCTTCAGGTGAGAAATCAGGTTTAAGTAGGGGGTGCCCTGTTGACGCGTGGCAGCGCAACGCTTCCCATTGGTGCTAGGGGCGTCACTTGACGTGCTGCGTGTGCGGTGTGCGCTGGGCTTTAGACTCATCTTCTGTACTGTGGTTACAGGAAAAAGGCCAGAGAATGAAACAGTAGGGTAGGTAGAGTTGCCTTTAGTTTAGTACCAGACAAAATTGTTTATGCACAGAGGTAGGATCATAGAGTAGAGCGACTGCCTTGTGGGATGGGACTATAGGAGGATGAGGACGGGATACAGAAGAGAAAAGTTTGCTGTTTTGTTTGTCCTGTATGTAACTAACTTCTCCTTTTCACCTTCCTTACCCTCATTCTCTTTTCTTCTCTACTTCCTCCCCTTCCCACTCTGTTCCCTCCCTCTCAGTATTGCAGAATGCTGTAGCACACCCTACTCCCTGCTGGGTCTGGTCTTCACCGTCTCTTTCATTGCTCTGGGAGTCCTCACACTCTGCAAATTCTACCTGCAAGGCTACAGGGCCTTTATGAATGACAACACCATGCACCGGTCAGTCAATGTGTGTGTGTCTGTGTGTGTGTGGGTGTCTGTTTTTAGTATCAACTAGGGGTTGCATAGACTAGTCGACGTTTCGACGGAACCCATGCAGCGGTTCCTGCCGTTCCGTTCCTTTTTCCACATCTGGTCTATTTTTCCGCATGCGTCTGACAAGTGTGGAAATGCACTTTTACCCATGGCGGAACAGAACTGCCGCAAGGTAGTGACATGTGCGGTGTACATTGAATTCCGTTCCGGTTCGCTCTGATCCTGTGCCCCGGCCGTTCTGCTTCCGTGCCGGATGTGGTGGACATTGGACTTTACGCATCAAATGTGTGGAAATATACTGCTGAAGGAGTTTTAGAGAGGGAGTTAAAGGGAGACTAAGATCTGCTTGCATGTTGAAGAGCTCTCTTTATTCCACTCGCAACAACAATAACACTCGCAGAAAACATAATGTCAGGGTGCATGGGTAACGGAGTCCAGGAAACCTACCAACTAGGGCTGCACGATATATTGTTTAACCATCGACATCGCCATGTGCGCATGCGCGATAGTCACATCGCAGGAAGTGCGATATCACGTAAGGCAATTTTCCATGACTAATCTACAAGAGAATCTGTCTGATATAACATGATTTACTCTGATTTAAGGTTCTTGGATACACAGAGTTTGTTGCTAGTGACATGCAGGCTCAACCCACAGTTTCCTGCAGCTGGCTATGAATCGCCGTCCACCTTCGCTAACGTAAAGAAAATGAATACACTTTATGAAATATAACCTCAGAAGCATTCAGATAGAAAAGAAAAAGGCAGAGACGCTGCAATATGTGTGATGCTAGTATTTAGACCTAGTTAAAACGTGACATGCCGTCACAGCTCAGCAGATGACAGTGGTTGATTAGTTAGGTCTACCTGTCAGATGACAGTGGTTGATTAGTTAGGTCTGCCTGTAACGCTGCGGTACTTGACCCAAGTAGTGAGTAGCAATATCAGGGAATACTGTTGTGGAAGCTTCTTCTTAATGACCAGTCCAGGAACCTTTTAGAAGGCACATTTATTTACCAACATACTGCAGTTTACAGGAGGACAGCGGACTTTATTGCCACAGAAAATCAAGCTAATGAGCAAAAGCATCGAAAACTACTTCTTGTTTTCAGAGTAAATATCACAATATATATCGCAGAAGAAAAAAATATTGCAATGTCAGTTTTTTCCAATATTGGGCAGCCCTACTACCAATGGTAGAAAATACATAAATATGTATCTACACATGGGCTAGATCGCCATGAATTATAACTGATTTCTTGCTAAATGTCCTGCGGGTGAGTGGCCACCACACTGTAAGTGATTAATGTAATGAGCTGTTTGTCTGCCAGCGCAGAGATCTTGCAAAAACAAGTGGCTCATTTTTGGACAGCCCTTCTGTCGCTGTGTATGTGATGACATCATCGACAACTAGTCGACTTCATTGATAGAAAGGTTGACTTAAAAAAAATCAGCAGTCGTGCAACCCCTATCAACAACAATACTGTGTGTGTGTGTGTGTCCATACCTTTTTAATTGTGTGTGTGTGTGTGTGTCCATACCTTTTTAATTGTGTGTGTGTGTCCTCCCTACCTGTCCAGGGGAATGACAGAAGGAATCACCCTGCTGATCCTCGCAGTCCAGACTGGCCTCATCGAGCTGCAGGTCATCCACCGAGCTTTCCTCCTCTCCATCATCCTCTTCATCGTCGTCGCTTCCATTCTGCAGTCCATGCTGGAGATAGCAGACCCCATAGTCCTGGCCCTGGGTGCCTCCAGAGACAAGTAAGAGAGAGAGAGAGAGAGAGAAAGCGCTTATAACCAGACTCACACACTCTCCAGGGATATAACTCTAATGGGAGAGGGCTATTTTCATGTATCCCTGACTTGCACACTTTCCCATGAGTTTGTGGGGGGGGTTACTTTATTTTTTCAGGATTTTATAGTGAACACAATTCATTGAGCACTGAAACAACAAATGCGTACACCAAAGGAAAATACAATATAAGGCAAATGAAAAGCTAGATCCGATACAAAGAGTTTGCATGTTGTAGCTTAAGCATAGAATGAAATTTTGATGACCTGGTGATTATCCTTCAATCTGATGAACTGGGTCCAAGCCCTGTGGTGTCAAACATCCACCCTGCTGAAGTGTCCTTGAGCAAGATGCTGAATCCCTGCCACTTCCAACAGTGCTCTTCTGTAGCTGATCCTGGACGTTAAAGGCAAATTCAGAACAGTCAGTCAGACGCTCTCGTTCGTACCGTTGCCTTGTACAATGTGTTATTAAACTGTTTTTAGGTAGCTAGCTGTACACAAGGTCTGACATTAAGACCAGTAAAAATGGTCTTTGATGAATAAATCAAAAGTGTCATTCATCACACTGGCTGGTAACATTTTGAGACTATAACATTTGAAGGCATTGGCTATACAAGTTTTGGTCTTTGCCTGTTCTTCAATTTTGACACTATGCTTAAAAATACTCTCATCATCATCATCGGGCCTCTTGCTCGGCGGCGGGGGCGTCGCCATGCGTAGAGCCAATCAGATTCACCAGTCTTCTCCACTTGGGTCGGTCCTGTGCTAGGGGCTCAGCTTCATCCAGCGACAGGCCCAGTTGGTGAAGGTCCCTGGTGAGGTATCTATCCAACGAGTGCGGGGGGCACCACGGGGGCGTTTCCAGCCAGCAGATTTAGGATTGAAGTGGAGGATGGCGTGAGTAGGGTGTTCGGGGGGGAGTCTTTTACGTGTCCGTACCAGCGCATTCGGCGCTGTGCTGCCAAGCGGGACGCGGGAGGCTGTTGGGAGCGCTCCCGGAGCGAGATGTTAGACACTCGGTCATGCCACTTTATCCCCTCTATTGTGCACAGTGCTCTGCTGTCAAGCCATCTATTCTCTCTGCCAAGGTCTTGTTGAGAGGCCAGGTTTCTGCTCC
>CABFOS010055949.1:0-16218 GCA_900660315.1 Diretmoides pauciradiatus | reverse complement strand
GACGTACTCAGAATGTGTCCAAGTACTGTCATATCCAACAATAACATTCTGTCATAGACGTCATCAGGAGACGTGTGTGTGTGTGTGTGTGTGAGAGAGAGAGAGAGAGAGAGAGAGAGAGAGAGAGAGAGAGAGAGAGAGAGAGAGAGTGGGGGGCGGAGGGGTATTCGATGTTCTTTTTGTCTCTGATCTGGTTCAATCCATCTCTGTGTGTGTTTTGGGTCGTTGTTTTTTCTTCTGTTATTACACCTCTTCTGTTGTATTGATAAAAACCAATAGACCGAAACCAGAACCAATCCTATGAAAACATAAAATAAAAAATGGTATTGTATGGCCCTATAGGTTTGTGGGTCCTTTAAAATGATGACAGATTTTATATGAAGAAGCTGTATGCATTTTGACCCGTTGATGGTCACAGAACATTGCTGAGTAATAGAACTGCAGGAAGGTAAAGTTGAGTTGAGCTACAAACGTTTAAGATGATAGAAAAATACTAAAACTTTCATTCTAAACACCACTGCATTATGAGAAAACATAATGATGAAAAAACTTCAACATGTAGATAACTTCAGATGGCCCTTTTTTTCTAATACTTTGATGATTTGACTTTTGGAAGTTGAATTAAAACCACAATCCAACTGAGTTCTCTTCTTCTGGTCTCAGGAGCACTGCTGCTCTGTGTCTTAAAGATAAACTTAATGCAAAATAGCTGAAGCCCTCACTGTACGGACACCCTCATAGCAAACAATGCATGGCAAATCCAATTACTCCGGGCTGGACATGTTTCTGGAATATGCATTTGTGCCTTAAGGTTATCTTTGTGAATATAAAACATCAATTCAACCCTTTAACCTGTAAATGTTTCCAGGCAGAAGCAAAGGCAATTTTCTGTACTGTGTTGAAGATTATTTCCTTTCTTACTTCTGTTTAATTTGTTAATTTCCCCCCCCTCTCTTTTTTTGTTTTAGTTTTATGGTCATAACCACAATAACCTCATTTGATTTGTCAAATGTGACAGTGTGGAACAAACATGGACGGGGCGCTTTGAATTCTGACTCGAGGAAAAGAAAATCCCACTGTTTCTTTTTCTTCTTTTGCACCCCACCAACCTGGCAACCTGACACAGCCAATCACAGTGTGAGATGGCCTTTCTTCGCTATAGCCACACCCACCCACACCAGTCATGGGGCCAAGTTCCCACAGCTGTAAGTTGAACCCATGGTGTCATTTTCTTTTGGATGACGTCATGTGGTGGGACTGTGACTGCGTTGCATGACGTGGCGTTGATTGGTATCTCTCTATATGAACTCCATCTCTATATTCTGCCCTCCTTTTATATATATATTTATATTTATAATGTATATTGGCAGCTTGTGGAGTGCAGTAAACCAATGCCTTTCTTAGCTGGTACTGTACCTGTTGTACGTAATGTAACTCTGACGTGCTGACTGATTGGTTGATCATGATTGGAAGTGGCCTTTGACCCTTTGTGCTGTTGTGCCGTGTGACCTTGTGATGTTTTACATTCTCTCGTGGGGTTGGTGTGTGTGGATGTACTGTATTTTCTATTTCTCTATCTATCCACATCCACGCCAACAGTGCTTTTGCAGCAATCTATGATTTGTTATTATGAGTCTGATTCTTTGCACCAAAAAAAGACCCTTTTCCCCCCCGATAGACAGCTGTTTAGTTGAGAGATGGCCAAGATGACCCTATGTTTGTGCAGCCAATTAAATCTCCTCCGTTCACGCAGAGAGCACAGGCAAATGTTGACACTCCACTCCTCCGTGGATTTCATCTGCACAGGGAGTACTTCTGCAGGATTGTTTTGTTTGCCTAACATGAGAATCACTTCCCATTTATTTATTTATGAGGGTGCGAACCAATTACACTGTGATAGCAGAGCTGCAGGCGGTGCTGCAGACCCACATGGCCAAAACTCCTCCACCACACACAGACATACACATACTGTACATGCACAAGCAACGCACACAAATATAAGGCAAAAGCAAACACCTCGGATGCGTATTTATTGTTGTCTGTTATTTGATTGTATTTTTTTTCAGTGTGGTTATACCGGCAAATAAATTAGCGCTCATGTTCTTGCCGCTTGTATGCAACATATTTGTCGCTTGAGCTGCAAAAAGAAAAAAGCAGCGAACAGAATCACCGTGAAAAAAAGATCCTGTCTTTGCAAGTAAAACTGTCTCTGTCCCTTCAGGCCAAAAACCCTGATAAGACGTAATCATTTTCACTTACCTTGTTTTGCCCTATTCTTCTAGAAGCCCTGCAGGCGGCTTTCCCTCCCCTGGTCTTTCCAATGAACTCAGGGGGGCGTCTAGCCGGGCTAGCCGGGAGGGATAAGGTCTTTCTGGCATCAACCATGGCTCTTAACTGCCTGCTCTCTTTTATAGAGCCATTAGCGTGTGTGTGTGTGTGTGTGTGTGTGTGTGTGTGTGTGGTGGGGGGGCTGCTGGAAAAATGAAAACACACACTTTACTTGGAGGGCAAAATAGTTATGATGTTTCAAAGAACCTGTTTACTTGGGGGGAGGGGGGAAGGGATCAATTTTAGAGCCACTGTACGTTTCTTCTGTTCTGTGGTACAGTACAGTAGATGTACACTGAGAATCGTCGGTGTTTCACGAAAGAGGACATCTGTAATCGGGACTGTTACTGCAAAGGCTAATACCTCTAATGGTTGAGCTCATCTCGGCACACAAAGGAAATAAGTTTGAATCTCAAGCTCATTTGGAGGAACGGTGCGGTAGAACAAAGGCCGTCTGGACGAGCGTTCCCGTCACAGAGTCAGACTCTTTCATGTTCACTCCCAGAGAGTGATTACCTGTGATTTGGTCGCCTTTCTTCACTCCCATCACGACTCACTATATATTAAGGATGATTGGCTGCGAACTAGATCCTTTATAACCAGAGCCAAAC
The DNA here is from genome assembly GCA_900660315.1 of Diretmoides pauciradiatus. NCBI lineage: Eukaryota > Metazoa > Chordata > Actinopteri > Trachichthyiformes > Diretmidae > Diretmoides > Diretmoides pauciradiatus. The sequence continues at coordinate 13,279 of CABFOS010055949.1, read as the reverse complement.
ATCATGGACATGGTTTCCAGCTTGTAGGCACAGTGCAGCGTCAAGTCAATACAAAGGCGCTCGTTTTGTGTTTCATGGGGTCCTAATTGGTGCCCATTTCTCGAAAATCTGTAGATGTTTCCTTATAGTTTCGCACGCCGCCATAATAGTTTACAACCGCCATTTTCCCGTTGTTATAATCATACTGCTATTTCACACACACATCTGTCTTGTTCCCTGCTTGTTCTTATAGTGGTTTTGTTTGCCATCAATTAACAGTGAGAGGGAATGACGGCAACATCTCTCCGGCACCGTTCAGCTGTACCTTTTTTTTCAGACAGGGAGATGCAGTCATTTTAAATTAGGCCTTCGTTGGATTAGCGCTGTCACAGTGTAGATGTCTGTTCCATATGGTTAAAACACAAATCTCCCACCCCACCTCTAGCCCACTTATTTCTGGTTTTGATTGACATACTCCTCTTTTTTTCCCCTCCCCCGTCTGTTTCTCATGCTGTTGGCTGTGCCTGTCAGTCTGTGTGATAACCAGGAGCCAGCAACCCTGAGCATGTCTGCTGCCTTACTGAAATCTGCTCTCCTTATTCTCCTCTCTCTCTCTCTCTCTCTCTCACAGGATGAAGGGCCACAACACCTTATTTCCACAAGTGCAGTAAAAGTACAAAGACTTCTTGCTCTGCTACATATCATGAAGGAAGGGTGGTCCCTTGATCCTGCTGGAAACTCGCTGAAAGATTGGGTGACTGAGAGAAGGATCCCAGAGTTTTTTTTCCTTTCTTTTTTTCCTTTTCTTTCTTTCTTCGCAAATGCCTCTTTTTTCCCTGTTTTGCTTTGGCGTCTGTGGAAGAAGATTTTTTGCAGAGACCAACTTTTTGCTGCTGTTTTTTAGACATGATGAAAAAAAAAACCTTTATAGACTCATTATGCTCAAAGCATGCATACTGACACAGGATATAGATAGACATACATACACACAGATAGCAAACCAAACATGCGTTTAAAGATGCTACACCTAAAAATGAAAAAACGAGAAAAAAAACTTAACATTCTACTTTGTACATGTATAAATACGTGCAAATGCCAACTCAAATACTGACGCAAACACATGCGCGTGCGTGCACACACACACACACTCACACACACACACACACACACTCACACACCAGCCTGCTGCCATTTTGGTTTTTGTGCCTACACAGGTGTTGTGCTCTGTGACAGGGCAAGCTCTGGATAGAAGAATAAAGAGAAGAGGAGACGAAGAGGAGAGAAGAGGAGAATCCAGGATAATTTACATGCATCATTCCTTAGGAAATAGGGACCAAAGGACTAAACGCTTTTTAAAAGAATATAAATATATAAATATATAAATATATATTTAAAAACTCTTACCTTGTAGCTGCAAGTATTACAATTTAATCGTAGTCAAAAAATCATTAAATCAATATCCAGTGGCCTACTGTAAGTAAGAATAAAAGAAAATGGAAATAATGTATAAAGTAAAAAAAAAAGAAAAAAAGACAAGGAATCGTAGTATAGGGGCTGATCCTTTGGTCTGGTTGCTGATTTAGCACCAGGTTGTAGAATAGTAAAAGTAGACTAGAGAAAAAAAAGTAGATTTGCTAATTTTTGCTGTTGTTTTTAAAGAAAAAAAATACTTGAAGTTGTAACGAACAGGGGGAAACGAAAAAAAAAGAAACATTTGTCTGCCCCTGTACGCAGTGAGTCTCTTTCTCTTGGATGTTAAGGTATCGGCCACTGGATATCTCGCTCATCATGATGTACAAGTCACCGCACTCTCTGACAGCAATGAACAGACTGTTCTAGAAGAAGAAGAAGAAGAAGAAGAAGGACAAGACAAAAAGAGACTGAACTTACTGGTGTCTGTGCTGGACAGGGTGCAGATATGTGAGGCTTCCCACTAGCCTTTGTGTTCAAGCGACAATCCACTGTAAAGACCAAGCAAAATGGACATGGGGTGTCTTTTTTTTGACCTTTTATATTACAACAAGGAGGGCGAATTATGAAACTTAACTACAAACTGTTAAGGGGAGAAGCTTCTACCAAGGGAGATGGACAAATGTACAGTATCAGGTTGAGAACAGAGGGGGAGGAGGAGTGAGGCGATAGCTACCGAAACTGCCAAAAGAATGAACTCCGTATAAAAGTGAATTGGCTCTCATGGTGTTGTAAGTCCGTAAAAAACAAAGTATTCAAAGGATTTCTGTGTCCACCGAAGCTGTTGCAGAACTCCTGATTGAGAAAAATCGCCTCTTGTCTCCTGGCAGATACAAACAAATGTTGCTCTGAAGACCAACTCAATTTACTGTATTGATGGCAAAGGAGTGCAGGCTTTTAGAGCTCATTTAGCTTTGTCATATATGATGTAAATTCCACTGTTGTTCCACATGTTCCCTGACCTGCTTTCTTCATATATTATACAAAGAGCCTATGGAAAAACCTACCGCTTGAACAGACTATATCTAAATTATAGCTAACAGTCACCCATCCTTCAGCATTGCCTCTATAGCCTCTCTGACACTGACCCAAACAGGACGTGGTAAAGCACTCTAAAATTGTCAGCTGTTGATTTAGGGTTCTGAAGCCCTTATTTTGTCCATTTTAAAGCTCTGGATGCAGGCCCCTCCATAAAAGCAGATCAATATGTTTGGAATGAGTCTAGAGGGAGGAGAGACGGTGTTTCAATCACTCTGAACACTTCCCAAATTCCTCCGCCGTACACCAGCTCACATCCACACACCAGCCCTACGAGCACTGACAGCAGGGCAATGGGAGGCGGGGCTACGCTGGAGCGACGGAGGAAAGAGGAGTGGCAATTAACAACCGAACATGACATTTGTGACGCCGATGCCAGCATTTCCAACCTCGCCACGATCCTTTAAACTGATGCTTTTACTATGATGCACAAGGACCAAATCCATACAATGAGAAATTGTAGTCAGGCTCCTAATGCCAAACACCATGTATCTGTGCTGTCTGCTTTTGGAGAGTGGGATTGAAGGGTTGATAAGGGAATCTCTTGGCATCTATTAGGCTCCTGCTGCCTTCCATCCAGCCTGCTCCTGCGTACCTCTGGGACTCTCTCTCTCTCTGTTCCTCTCTTTTCCTTTCTCTCTCTCAGACCAAACCCATTCCAAAGCACCGCTGCAAGGACTGATAAAATTTGCCAGCATCCGGCCATCTAAAGTGACACTCGGTTCCAGTCGCTCCAGTATATTTCCATCTTTTGTCCTTTGAATGAGCACAAGGTCTTGATTTGCATCCTTTGCCATCGCCATGCCATGCGTTTCTTCTCTCTCCAACAGACATAGCTGTGTTCAGCTGTGTCATGCCTTCCAAACCTAAACCCAACTGTTCAGTGGCTTTCCCCTCGGAACAATGTTTCGAACCTGGCTAATGTCTGAGTATACTACCCTTCAATTATCTCCTGCACCGTATTAGACATGCTATTTCACCTTTCCCTCTAATCACGCTGTAATCACCAGCCTCTATACATTAGCAGCAACCAAGTGAAAAATCACCAGGATAATCACTTGGACCAAATTATGGGTGAGATGGTCCCCTGAATGCACACGGATGGAAGGAGGAAGATTAGAGAGAATTATGTTTGTGCCTACTCCCTGGCAAGGCTGACGACAGCTGACCTGGCTCCAATAATACTGCCAAATGTAGAGGGGATGGAGGATATGGGATAAAGCTCTCCATAACATAGCTAGGTGTTAATATTGGATAGTAGACTGACGTGGAGAAGAACTAATGTGAGAGCAAGGTGGGAAGTAAAAGGTTTGAAGCCTTTCTTTTAGCACAAAGCATTGCAACAATAGTGGGTAAAAATTGGGTAGAAGCCAACAATTCTGCTGGAAATCCGCAATTCCTTAGAAGCAGCTGCCATTTGGCCTCTGTTATTGTGCTTCTGCTTTCGGCACGTAATTGTGCCTCAACTATCTCTGCAGAGGCCGCCATTTCCTACAAAACACGCTGTTTTAAAACGCTTTCCCTGGTTGTATTATTGTTTGGACGCCTGCATAAGCACAGTATTGTTCGACAATGAAAGAGCATTGGTGAAGCACAGTAGTTCTTCAGATTCAAAATGACGCCCATCAAAACACTGCAAGCTTCTTTTAAATTGCCTTCAAATGCGTGTTTGGAAAAGCCAAGCCGTCCTTCCTCAGCCCTTGATCAGGATATAGGCAGACGCGTAAAGCTCCATGCATTAATGTGAAGTAGGTCAACACAAGGCGTCTTCTCCTCAATTTGTTTGTTCTCATTATTCATGTAGTGCTGAATTAATGGACAGGAAATCTAAAGTTCCATGAGCAATGAAGTTTCCTGTGCTTGTCCCTGCCATCTTGAAAGTACCTACTGCAAGCTCTTTGAGGCTGGATATGAACCCTGCATGCCGGCTCTATCTGACGGCTTCTACACTATATGCTGTACTTGTTCCCACTGCTAAAGAGTTCACATAAAGGCAGGTTGAGTCCCGGGTGAGCCGGAGCGTCGCGGCGTAGCCCAGCGTCCTGCTGTCTGCTTGTCTAACAGTTCATCTTGCCTCTCTACTACGCCTGAGCTAAATTAGGCAATGTGAAATCAGCACTTCAACACTTTTAACAAGGGTGCCATTATTGGTCTTGCACCCTGGGGAGGATGTTATTGAAGTGGCATGCAGTAAAAACAGAAATAGCTGTGAAGAAGGCTCCGGAACGACTGAAATGAGAAATTAGTTGTGTTATGTTTTTCTTTTCATGCCTCTGTTACTGATGAGAGCAGCTGCCTGCCCGGTCTCTGCCTGGTCAGGCCTTTAGTCTGGGTTATGTTTCACCTCTAGAAGCCATGAAAAACAGCTTTTGCCACAATGCGAAGTAAAATATGACCTCTCACGTTCCTTAGAAAAACTTGAATTAGACATTTTTGTTGTTTTATTAGTATGAATCTAATTAATTAACTGTAAAATATCAGAGAGAGCGAACACAAAGACTTTAAACACATGAAGAAACATGAAAAGATACGTCCAAACCCCCATAACCACAACTCTTGTGTCAATTGCAGAGGTGACTTTCTCTAAACAGTCAGAGTTTAGTTCCTATAGCTGCCTTTATTTAGCATTCCACAAGGTCAGTCTTCTTGAGGAGTATGTATCCTTGGAGGGTCCCACCCAGTGGCAGGGGCAAGCAGAGAGCTGCTAGAACATGTCTGAGGCTCCAACCCCCTGGGTGCAGAACACTCACCCTAAAATAGCAGTGATTGTCAAGGAAAGGAAGTGAAATGTAATTGACTGAAAGTGGAGAGATAATTAAAGGAACCTGTTGGACAGGAGGGAAGAAATGAATGCCTCTCATTTAATAGCTGCTTTGGGAGAGAGGTTTTGTCATCTCACTTTAGCGCCGAAAAAGGTTTCGGTGTGGAAATGGGATTTTGTATGGGAAGGAAGGGAGGTGGAGATGGGAATAGGAAGTGGGTGATGGAGGGGTGTGTGCTAAACTGAAACTCCACAAAATCACTCCCGATACTCAGGGCATCAGACGCTATGATGTCATGATTAGTGGAGGGTTCAGAGCCTTGCCTTACCCCTGATCCTGAACGAGGCTGCACAGAATTAGAAAGATGAGGTCAGTGGGAGCTGCAAGATCACGTCCTGCCGCGCGGAGCCCTGAGCCAGCGGACGAGCTGAGGGACCACCAGGTCATCGTTCAATTTCAAATGTAACAAACAAAAAAAGAAGATGTGATGCTATCATCCACCACAAAAATGTGCAGTGAATTGTTGGAGGTGTGCTATTCTGTTTGACGACAAAGCTGAGAGTGAAGAAGACAAAGACTTTTTTATTCGTTCGTGTATATAAACAGAGGCAGGTTGTATGAAATGTACAGCAGCTTGTCTTGAGAAGCCCGACTCTGTGGGACAATGATGTCACTATAAAATGTATCCACAGCAGTGCAGGGATCTATGGGAGAGTTTTAGTCATTATAAGCCCCTTACGTTTGGGTAGGGAACATGCATCCTCCAACCCTAAGCATAGGACCAAGGCTTAGAGAGAATTTGACTTAGTGTCAACTCTAAAAACGGCCCTGAAGCGATCCGTTAATTAAGATTCTGTTTACACTTACACGTCATGATTTTTCTGACAGTAGAAAGATTGCCTGTGCAGTAATTGGATTAGTCCAATTGGGGCTGATGAACAGAGTATGTGACAGCGACAGTAGTGCTCATCCATCTGCATGCTTACTGCTCGCCGCTGGGACGGGGCAAAAGCATCAGTCACCGCCACACTTTTCACATCCTTTGGCAGCGAAAGGGGCAGAAGGTTGCATGTTTGGGGCTCGAAGAGGTTTCATTCCAAAATGGTATATCCACTATTGTAACACAGCTCTTACTGGCATGAAAGGGAACACGCAAAATGTGGAATATTACTGAAGTTGTTTGCTATCTCAAGACCATTGTATGCAACCTTGATCAACGTAGGATTATCAAGTTCCACATCATAGTCCAACGATATTAAGCATTTTGGAATCAAACATTTGACGCTTCATATGGTCCACTGACAGACGCATGGTTAGAGATCGGAGGGAGGGGACGGACAAGAGGTATATACTGATCTAAGAAGCCAAGACGACCCAGCAGAACCCCCTGCCTGCCTGACCCAATCTGCCTCTGCTATCCTAGTACATAGCTGCGTTACTCCTGTACATATAATATAGCTTATTTTTCAATTCTGTTGAGCTTTCTTTATAGACCGTACAATAGATCATGTTCAAAACAATTAATACAAAAAAAAGAAGAAATGAATAGTTAATATATTTCAGTGACTCTAAGAGAAGGAACCTACTAAATAATTTATCAAAACCAGAAGATTAAATGATTTTATTTCTTGTATATTGAAGCGCTGATATTCACAATGGGATTTTATATTCATGTTGGTAAATGTTTTTGTTAATTTTCTTTCTTTTGTTTCCTTCCCTGTTATCGGCTGAAGTTGGGATAGACCCGCTGTCAAAAGGTTTATTCTGATATGCTTTGATGATATATAAAATAAGTTGTTTTTTTGCTGCACTATCCCCTGTATGAAACCCTTTGTGTATGGACAAGTTCAAAAGAGATTTCGCTCACACAACGCTCTTACGTAGACGCAAGAATTAAGAAACTGCACTGTATATGGATTATTAATGGTACCGGTTATATGGATTCAGAAAGATGAGTCCATTGCACAACTGAGTTCAAATGAATCAGCATTGCATGTTCAAAAGAATCTCATTGGAGGCCTGGAAGACAAAAAAAAATATCCTCAAACTTTGCAGTCAGATTGGTTTTGAGACCTACGCTGTCATATCCCATTGTCTTTAAGCCATGAATTCCTGTAATCTTTTCCTCTTCATGTTGAATGCTGTTTTTTATGGTAATCAAAGACATATCTCTGATTCTCATCTTCTCTGTTCATACCTATGGGAAGTTTCTCTCAGAGTTTGTTATCTCGGTGTTGCTGAGGTAACGTGTGTAATGTGATACTAGTGGTTAACTCCATCCACTGAAGACATTGTGCCAACAGTAGATAGATCCATACCATTACTTTGCTCCAGTCAGGTTCATGATTTGACACCAAACTAGTTTAATGTGAGGAGGGAATTCTGCCTTAAACACAGCCTGTTCTTGCTGACAGTACTACCTGTGAACACTGGTCAGACACACTGTATTCTGGGGAATGCCAAATGCTATATCTTCAAAGGTATAATCTATTGCAAAGACAATGTGTTTCTGCTCAAACACTTTTCACCTGTGAAGCCCAGAGTAAGTTTCGCCTCAAGCCCATTCTGACACGAATAAAGATGTGGTCATCCGCCTCCATTTTCATTGGTTACAAGGACCAAAATATTAACAATCTCAGCCAACCGAGCAGCTTTGCTCCAATCAAACATTCAATGAGAGCCTTTACAAATACACATTTAGTCATAGGAAAATGTGCGCCATGGATCGTTACATCATCAATCATTACATTCCCAACTTCATCTCATTCCATCCACTTGATTTTGGGTAAATATTTCTTTTCATTCAAAAGCCAATTTAATTTAATTTATCATAATGTATTTAGGTATTTATTATTTATATTCAAATTGAATGGAATAATCTTTTGTTTTTTATTGACTTTGAACAAACTGAGTTACTGTCTTTTTCTTTGAAACAGAGATGTAATTTGACTTCGTGTTGGCTCGGGTCTGTTTTCCCTGATTCGAGGTGGTTTCTCCCATAGTGCTCCTGAACTCTGTAGTTCTCTAGTTCATTATATTCTGCTTAGACTAAAATAAAGCACAGTCCTGTAGAAGATTGAGCCTGCATTGTCCTTCTTTTTCATCTATTCACATAGCGGGATTCAATAATTGCTAAAGGTTTGGACCCATCACGACGAGCGAGCGTGACTCTCCCGTTTGTAAAGATGTGGAATGCTCTGTGTCCTCGTCACTTGAGTTGTGGAGAGAATGCATTTAGGACGTGTCATTGTATTAATTGAGATAATAGCGCTAACCATATCTGAATACCAAATTAGACGAGAAGGTTAGTAGAAAATCGTTTAAAAAGGGCGAATAATGCATAATAAATGGAACGGAGATTGGAAGTGGGAGGGGAATAAATTGTGAATTGATTAAAGTGAAATGGATATTCAGCTCTTGTCTCACAAAGGTGTTACAGTTGAAACAGAATCAGGTGCAATGGGGTCTGTTGGTTGGGGTCCGTGCATAAGAAGCAGAAGATCAATGGATTAATTGGAGGTTTTCCTCGCGTTGCGCTGTATTGACAGAGACATTACGGTGCGGAGGTTCGGGGTCACATTGAGGTGCTGTGGTCAGTGTCCTTTTTATGGCCTTGATTCTCCTCCTCCTTCATTAACCCTTTGAGGTAGAGTCACGAGACACTTCACTATCACAGCACAATAGAACACCCCCCCAAAAAATGTCCATCTAAATGGCATTTCATCTTCTATTGAGGCCAAACTTCGTACATAACTTATTTCAGGAATGCCACTTATTCTTTAAACAACTTAAACATTATTGTTATACATTAAATATGTTTGTAAGTATGGTGGTCCGTCACAGCAAAAGGGAAAGATCGAGATTCTCTGACAACAGTGATTCCTAGAATAGGATACGACACCACAGGGAACGTAAACGAGTTCCCACGTCGCCCGACATCATCTCTTGTTTATAGGCCTCTCTGGTGCATCTTGTGTAGCATTGGTGTGGAAACAGATTTATGGTTGCTAAATCTATGAGCGATAAAAAAGGCAAAGAGTGGCCAGTTGGACCACCATCACCACGCCATTCACGTGTTGCCTCCAATGCCGAGTCTCCGGGGACCCTCTCATTGTGCAGCAGACACTCCATGATTCCACATGACAAACTGGATTGTTCCTGGAGTGAGTCCTACTGAATTATTTTGGTCCTTTCGATTGCATCTCCTACCCCTGAGATTTTCCCCCCACTGTTGCCTTTGAGTCATAAGCCTCGACAGCCACCGTTGTCGATACTCAATCTGTCCTGTAACCCCTAAAGCTGATGAAATGTGCTAACAGGGGGTTTGTTTGTTTGTCTCCGGGAGGGGGGCCAAGGGAAAGAAAATGGAACAACACGACTCTTTTGACAGTTCCATTTTTTCTGATGCTTTGGAGTGAGGGATAATCATGAAGTATGGATTGGAAAGGGGAAAGTTATTACATTTTGTTGTCTTTATCCTTGGTTGAGTTGTAAAAAAAAAAGAAGAAGAAGAAGAAAAAAAAAGGTTAGATTGTTCCAAACACGGTTCCTACAGTAGAGGTTCTTTGGTTTATCCTCAATTCAATTCAAGTCCTCTACTTTGTCAAACGAGGAGAAGAACAACAGGTTTTCTCACGTCTCCCATACCTTACGTCCCTCTACATCCTAAGAATACATTTGGCTGAAACAAAAGCCTGTGCTGGATTCTTTGTTAGTAATGTTGTAAAGAGTAGCGATGAGATGAATCACTTTTGGGCTCTTGAGAAAAGCTCTTCAGAATTAAAGATTTGACATAACATCTGGTTATGTACTTTCTATCTTTTAACAAATATGAAACCCCCAAGGCTCTTAAAAAAGAAAAGAAAAACACCACACAAACATAAAGTGACAATCAAAGATCATGAATATGTGGATAACTCAATTTTTGAAGAGTTGCATAAAACATCACAATTCCATTACTTCCCTTTTATATGCAGCATTCATATTAAAATAGACATTTCATGGGGTTTATGATGAAGCAAACTAATTACACCATGTCATTGTTACTGATTGTTTTGCAGCTGACTCTAATATACAGCATAAGTGACATAAATGCACTGCTGACCAGCTCTTAACGTCATGCTGTGTGGCTGCTCATACCAGGGAATGGCGGTAGTAATCATGAATAACAGCCTTTAAACTTCTTAAATGTTCCACACAAATATTTACAATATTGACATATAACTCGTCGCTTTCCACGCATTTAGCATTTGACTTTTATTGTCCATTAATCTATCAGTGCATCCATTAGGGGCCCTCGAGCATCCGGAGCAGCCTCTGCACACTCCGACAGTCCTGTAATGGGAAACATATAAGGGGTTACGCCACTCAGAAACCTGAATGTGTGTCTTTAAAGTGTAGATTTGCATAGAAAAGTCTTTGTGCCCCCTCTTTTTAAAAGAACGGCTTTTGTGCATCTACACGTCCCTGAAGGAGCCGCTGAATGGGTATGACAAAGGGTGGCAAAATTTCGATTCCATCCCTCTTAACATGCAGATTTCCAAAATAACAAAAGATTATAACTAAATGGAAGTGTGGAGTAGACCTGGGTAAGCAAAGCTGCACAATCCCTTTGATCCTATTATGTATTACAAAAGCTTAATCAATATCTAATCAAGGAGAATACAGCATGCCGTGTCTTACAGAGCTCTTTGTTGTCAGAGGTGAGGTTGCTATGGTGACTGGACAGGTGTGGAGAGCTTAGGCTGCAGCGGTATTGACGGAAATTAAGAAGCATTGATGAGACTTGAAGATGTTGGGATTGAAAAAGCGAGATAATTAAAGAGAGGGATGCAGTGTGTGTGAGAGAGAGAGAGGCACAGAAGAGATACAGGAGGAGGTTTAGATGTGGTCAGACTGGGAAAATAATTCAGGTTGGGAATCTTACTCACACCCAGGCCACTATATGTATACTGCAACGTCTACTAAAGTGTGTTGACTGTAAACTTCAACTCCTATTGTCGACTGCAAGCAACCCACACCACTAGAAAGCACCATCATTTACAGTAGTCTAGGTGGGAGAGAGAGGGGGCAGGACTGTACCAAGGTCAGCTGACTGGAAAAGTACGTAAATGAACAAAGTAAAAGACCAAAAACAAAGTAAATTTGATATTCCGTCAACATGGACGTGCGGCTCTCTGTGCACGCTGGTTTCCGCCGGCAACGACGAGACGCAAATCCCCCGTGCCAGCCATTGTGTAAGGAGGCTTAACATATGCCATTTGGTGGATTCCTTAATCCTAAACACCTTACAGCACCTGATTTACATGAGTACATACATCTTTACCGTGGCCCGGTGGGAATCGACCCCCTAATCCTGGCAGTGTTGGTGCCATGCTCCACCAAGTGAACTACACAGAAGCACAAGCTTGCAGTCTCACATGCTGCAGTTGATATAAACTACTTTAAGAACATTAAAATAGCACATTGCGAACTAGGCCTCGCAATTTGGGGAATTTATTACACTGGAAAAAAATAATGAGGCTCTTCCACTTAAAGGCGTACGTTCCCTTGGTGCCTTAACATTGCAAGTTGACTCAAATAGTGGAGAATAGTTGCGTCAAAGTTTATCGGAATACGGCTCAACAAAGCATAGACACACTTCTTACTGAATCTGCCTCAACATCCTTCAGAATCAATTCATCATTTGTAATCCTGGATTAAGCCACTTGTTTAAGCAAGTTATTTGAAGTTCTGGGCATGATTGACCAGTAATGATATTATAAGAGTCGAACATATTAGGCAGTTCCATTCCGAACTTCAGCCAGTAGCTCAGTTTAATACAGTGGGTCTTATTCCTATTAAAACCTCTCTGTTCCTTTCCCATGGGTAATATCTCACAAGGTTAACACATTTCCGGTGAATTTACGTGACTTCCAATTGCATAGTTTCCATAAATACAAAATGAAATGAGCATACAGAGACAGCATGTACTAGCCTCCATTTTTATATCTCAATCTCTCTCTCCCTCATTTCATGGTAATTCACAGGGTGGTAAAAACATAACGATGAAATATAACGCTCGTGAGGGTGAGGCTGAAGAACGATGCGGAAACATCTGAGTCATGGCCGGTCTGGGCCACTGAAGATGATGCCACCACCGTGCACAGACGGTGCTCTTGAGGGGAACTGGTCGAACGGCACGTCCGCACTCAGTGTGCCGCTCAACCCTTGACTCATCCGACCGGCAAGAGTCCAGCCGGCTCTGTCCACGCTGGCCCTCAGCCCTGCCTGGTCCCACAGAGAGCTGTCTGTCAACACCTGATTAACACTCGAGATAATAGGTCATTAAAGTTCTCCTTCAATCAATGAGTCCAATCGAGTAATCAAGCCCAAGATTGAATGAACCCAAACCAGCATGGAGCCCTGTGGGACAGAAGGGCCTTTAATCAGTATTGGAGAAAGAGAGGTGCTTTCATCTGGAGATGTAAGCAGAATAACACTCTTGTTGTCGTAAAAAAAAAAAAAAAAACTGCAAAGTTGGTAATTTTCCTTTTAGAACAAGAAGGACTTTTATTAATCCCCGAAGGGAAATTCAATTTTTTCACTCAATTGATATTTTTACACACACATGCAAACACAGAATCTATATACATGCATCAATAGAGAGATGTCCGAGCGATGGGGCCGCCACTTAACGCCACCCTGAGCAGTTGGGGGGGGGTCGGTGCGTTGCTCAAGGGCACCGGGGCAGTGGCCCGGAGGTGAACTGGCACCTCTCCAGCCACCAGTCCACCTCCGTCTGATTGGTCCGTGCTGGACTTGAACTGGTAATCCTCCGGTTCCCAACCCGAGTTCTACGGACAGAGCTACTGCCACATTTTCTTCCTTGTACATGGTCATTTATGTGTTGAATTGTGCTTTTGAAACCAGTGAAAACTCAGTCTATCATTATATATATAATAAAATAGGGACACCAATAAGAAAATAAGCACTCTCTTCTTCCTTCCTGAAAACCTCATTTTTGGCAGAAATGTTGTTTTCATCAGTCA
>CABFOS010055934.1:0-13618 GCA_900660315.1 Diretmoides pauciradiatus | reverse complement strand
GGTGGGGTGTGTGTGTGGGGGTCAATTCGTTGTAGGTAATAGATAGTGGGGTGAGATTAGTTAGCATAAGGTCTGTTTGATATTCAAAATACATGTATTCCCACGGTTTAAGGGGGTGTGTCTGTGTGTGTGTGTGTGTGTGTGTGTGTGTGTGTGTGTGTGTGTGCTGGGGGTGTCTACCGCCACTTTAAGGGGAGGGGTGTGTGTGTGTGTATGGGGGTCAATTCATTGTAAGGTAAGAGATGGTGTGGTGAGATTAGTTAGCATAAGGTCTGTTTGATATTCAAAATACAGTGGGGTCTTCCCATGGTTAAAGGTGTGTGTGTGTGTGTGTGTGTGTGTGTGTGTGTGTGTGTGTGTGTGTGTGTGTGTGTGTGTGTGTGTGTGTGTATGGAAATTCTCTCAATAGGGTGAGATAATACAACTTGTCTCAATTTAGCAGTTTTACTAAATTAGCACAAGAAAATTTCACTCGATTCTAGGTAATTCTTGGAATAAGATGATTTGCATTGTAAAGATGTGAAATTATTTTTACCCTAATGGCAGATGTTTTCACTTTCAGTCAAGAAAACTTGAGAAAAAAATGATTTTAAGACAACACTAGATCAAATGACGGCAGACGTGTAGACAAATAAAACATGAAAAAGTAAGACATGGTGAGGACTGTGTAAACTGCAATAGTTACTGCAGACAGTATGCCTCTTCCCAGAGTGTCAGTATGCAGATGCAGTACCTGCGTATAGCCACAGTCAGGGCCTCAGGAGAGGAGGCACATGGGCAGATGACCTCAGGCTTCAGACCGTGAGACTGGAACACATTCAGGAAGGCATCACACGACGACACAGACCCTGATAAAACACATGGAAATGTCACCAACATGGAGTGATCAAAACATACAATCCTATGAAGAAAAATCACCATATATAAAAGAAAACATGGTGGCAGGTAGAAGTGACTCACAGGGGTTCGCTCCATCAGCGACTATGAGCATACGTATGGAGGACAGGTTGGTGTCCCTCTGGTCCCTGTGGGCCATCATGGCCCAGTGGAGGTCACGGCACTTCACCAAGGCCACGCGTGCTACGAGAAGACAAGGGGGGCTGTGTTAATAATACGTATAATATATAAAGTATTTTTTAAGACTGTTAAAGACTAGACTAGTTAAGACTAGTTAGAGCTGAACCTTTGTGAATGTGGACCCTCTGCACCCAGGACATGGGACAGGCTTTCATGACAGCGTAGGGCACTGAGATGGTGTGGATCCTGTTCATGACACTCTGCAATGAAAAACAACATTTTGTAAATGTGCACTAAACGCTGAGGTACGGAAAAGAACTCGATTCTGAATGTTTTTCTATTGTGTGAATGTCAACTCACTGTTAAGACACCGTGCCACAAACCCATGTCCTTCTTACAGTCCAACACGTTGACCAGTGTTTCCCCTGAGATAAGAGACACGAACACACACCCACACACACAAATATGCATTAGAGAAGGTGTGTGCCTTCACAAGCTAATTCTGCTTAGTGCGATTGTTATGATCTGGGTGGGGAGAAAAACACAGTGTTCTTTCCCGGCACAATCACCGAATATTTTCCTGTTGCAGTCATGCTCCTCTCATGACCCTCTGACTCCTGAGCGAGCCAGTCTTCTCCAAGACAAGAGGCTAGAGTGCCTTCACTGGGAGGCTTTGTTTATGTAGCTCTACGAGTGCCTGGCTCTGTGTAGGAACAGGTAAACTGGATAAATAAATTATTGGACACGGCCCTCAGTGAAAGAGCTTCTGTTTGGGAGTGATTAACTATTCAGCCTGGATCTGCTATTTAGACAAGGAGATGAAAAACAGCCTGATATTTGGCCGTGTCTGTGTAGCTTATACTTAAGGTTATCATCAGTTATAATGAATGTTTGAAGATCTCAGTGAGTATTAGATGAGTGAATCTGGTGTTGTTGGTACTGTTGTTGTGGGACAGCGGTATATAAGACATTGGGCTCTCACCTTCACAGTAGTTACAGGCCTGGGTGAGGGCCTGACAATGGGTCAGCATGGAGATCTTAGACACAGCAACTCCCATCACTGTCCCTTCTTTACTGGCCTTGTACTTGAGACACACACACACTTTGGTAAGGTTTTCTCAAATTCTTGTCACACCATATATTTCTCTATAAGGATACGTTCTTAAGAAGTGATTTAAAAGATGATTAACTTTTCTAAATTCCTCAGTGTTGGGGCCCTGAGTCTAGACTGTGGAAAGTCAGGTGAGCCGTGGAGGCCATACTGTACCTAGCCATGCTTTAAATGTAACCAACTCAAAATCTGACATAACCAGTTTAGATGTACTAAAATTGGAAATATAGGGTCTCTTTGTTGGCGACAGACTCATCTATAGTCGATGAAAACAAGTGAAGAATAGTACCTCTATGTAGGCAGTGTCAGTGTTGGCGGTGGGGATATGAGGCTGCCAGTCTTTGGAGGGTTTGGTCAGGTACTTGGTGTCCGTCACCACCCATTTCATCCTGGGCCATCCTGGAGAACACAAACACAACACATACTGTATGAGATAAGATCGATTAATTTTTTATTTTGTGGTGGTCGTGCCGATACTGTGGTGACACGCCACTGCTGTCTGACGTAAGCTGCATTTCTCAAATCAGTCAATAATAATACAAAGATTGATGCACATCCTCACAAATTGGTGAACTAGTCGACTGTCTTGCCCCATCCCTGGAAATATAGGAAGTGTCTTTTAGTTCTTTTAGCTAGGAACCCCCCCTGGTCTTGACCAAAAAACACCTGAATAACCAATATTTTACGTCCACAGTGACCACCCAGTCACCCATTGATACATACTAGAGCTAAATTGGCCAGTAAACATCTTATTCCCTATATTGAGTGTATCTAATGGGTCCCAAAGAGAGGGAGAAAGGGATGACCACTGCTGAGCCAGCAGCCTCAGCAGAGGAGCGCTGGGGTTGGCTGACCTTTGAACTGCACAATCTCTCCGTTGGGCGTCTTGGGCAGTCCTTTGAGACACACCTCACTGGTCAGCGCCAGGCCGACCCCACAGCTGCCCAATAGGAAGCCGATCTGCTGGCTGCCTGCATCCTGTGGAGAGACAAGGGTCAAGAGGATACGGAGAGAGACGCCTGTATACAAAACTGAGACAATTCAAATCAATACATACATTCTAGAGGGGTCAATATGTTGGTTGTATTCTAAAGCCGTATTTTCTACCAGGTTAAGTAATAAACCATGATAGGCTTTGCTTTGCTGTTTTTAAAACAGATAGGATGCATTGTCTAAACTGGTTTACTGCTTTTGTAAAATGGGAAGAAATTATTTAACAGAAAACAGAATGCAACAGTCAATTTACACGCACTATCTTTTTTGCATTCCTCTGTGCTCACCATACAACAATTTGCTTCCTTGTGCTACCGTGTGTAGCAGTGTCAGCCTTACCTGTCGTGACAGCGGTACCTCTATGGGCACAGGGATGACCTCGGCCAGCAGGCAGCCATAGAATGCCACCCAGAACATGCCTGGGTCACTGTTGGGGTACACCAACGCCACCTAGGAGACAGACAGACTCATTTTCCTTGTCATGTCACTTTACACTTCATATATTGAAAGTAGACTTTGTGTCTGGGTTATCTGGTCTAACCAGTGGATTCGAGGAACGACTTCCTCTTCCGGCCGCCGGTCATTTAGTTTTTTCGGTCATTTTTTATGTCAAACTTTTGCCATACCCTGTCAGCAAGCAAGCGAACACATCGCGTTTATCAAGCAAATGCGTTAAACAAAGCAATCGGACTGTAAAACGACTGGCGGATGCCCAGTCCCCAGAAGAGGAAGTCGTTATTCGCGGGTCGTTTTTCAGTCCGATTGCTTTGTTTAAGGTATTTGCTTAACAAAAGCAATGTGTTAGCTTGCTTGCTGACAGGATATGGCCAAAGTTTGATATAAAAAAATGACCGTAAAAACTAAAAACTATATGACCGGCGCCCGGAAAAGGAAGTCGTTATCCGGATATCCCCAAACTAGTGCTTGTTGTCCCAGAGGCTCGAACAGTCGTCAGACCGATTGAGTTCCGAGATTGGGGACTGACTGACTCTTACCCGATCTCCAGGTTTAAGAACAGGCTCAGTCTTGGTGCCCAGTTTATTCAGCAGTGTGTAGGCCAGCTTCAGACTGCGGCTCCATAGTTTACCTGAGGGAGAGGAAACGATTATCAGTCACCTGTAAGAATGGCACTAAGAATGGCACTGCCCAATCATTTTACAATTTCCAATGCCCTATTAGTGTTATAGTTCTAATCCTCCACCCGCTGCAGCTTCCGACTAGCGGAAAGGGGGGTGTTGTGTTGTGCAGACACATGAATATTCAGTTAAACCAGTTCATATGCAAGAAATTTATCTCACACATACTCTCTAGGCTTTGGTAATAGAGAAAAAACTAGTCGAACAAAAAGTGTTGCTATTTAATGTCTTGAGGAGAGTGTTGCTAACCATATGTGAGTGTGTAGAGAGGTTTGCCGGTGATATCCAGGGCGGTGAGGGCGGGGCTCTTGGCCTGGGTGGCCCCCCAGCGGGCCAGGGCAGCTTGCAGGGCCGGGGGCCAGTTACTGACCACCCCCAGAGGCTCACCCTTCACTGGGATGATTTGACGGCCTTCCGGCTTAGGGGTGTTGGGGTCCGGTTGGGGCACTGGACAACGAGAGAGGTAGGGATGAGGATAAGATACCCGAATACAGACTATGGTTTAGTGAAATGTATATGTCTGTGTGTGTAAAAGCTTTTATGTTGTTTTTTTTTATATATATATATTTTTTTCAAACAATGAAACCTGAATGCACACTGTGACTCTCACCTTCTACGATCTCCTCGGCGTCATCAAGGAAGAACTCGCTGAGTGGTGGTCTTTTGGGCCGTTTGAGTGTGTTCAACAGCTGCTGGATCTTTGTGGACACCCTGCTGTTGACTGGCACGCCTGGACAAACACCAACAACACACAATATTACAAAGACACACGTACAAACAAACAACGCCCTCACACCCATGCACACCCACATGCGATTCTATATATCACAAAGCTCTACTCTACCAGACACACAGAATCCCAGGCACTAGCAAAGAGTCAGACGACCAGGATCAGAATCAGCAGCAGGAAGAATTCAAAAGGGGAGTTTGTACTTGAATAGACAAGAGACAGGAGAGTGGATGGCTTTACGGAGACTCAAGATACCAGAGGTTCTCTAAGTCTAGACCTACGACACGAGACAGACAGACAGATAGACAAATGCTAGGACGGAAAGCAAGCTGAATCGAGCGCCTCTTTGGCATCCCTCCCCTCTCCCCGTTTCAATTGATATTACCTTTTCTCTTTCCTTCTATAAATGAAAGGCAAGACAGGGGCGGATAAATGGACTCGAAAAAAAAGAACAAAACAGATCTGTTGTTAGCGGCATTCACCACACAGTGCCTGAAATGAGGATGACGATGACGGTGATTTCTTATGAACATGAGCAAATCATTTCTAAGCTCACACCAAACAATTGAGTTGACTTGCACTACAATGTTAGCAACCACACACTCAATGCATTCCACCATGTGTCAAAAAAAATGCATGACTGCTACATGTATATGGTACAAGAATCATCAGCTGGTCAAAACTACTACAGATCTATAGATGATGACAGGTGCATTGACACCTTTTCCAGACTCTTTCCCCCCCCCAAACGTTTCAAAACCTGGAAATTATTTATCCATACAATTAGACATGTAGGAACCCTGATAAAAGAGCCTGGCTTGTTTGTGCAAGTGTGTGTGTGTACCATCAGCAGTATCCAACATGCTGCAGCGGCTCTGTCCACGGCTCATGCCCCTGACAGCAGGGGGCAGGTCCACCCTGGACCCCCTCTCCTGGGTTGTGGAAGACGTCACATCTGGGGGGACGCTGTTTTCTGGAGGGGAAGGAGAGAAAGGGGAGCATCATTAAAGGGGAAGTACAATCAATGGTTACTGATGTTTACTGGTTTATGGATGCCATTTATGTAGTACATTTCAGCGGAGCTTACCTATGCGTGTGTGGGCCAGTACATCGGCTAACGCGGAAATAGGCTGGAGCTGTGGCTGGGTCTTGGGCTCTCCGTGGGAGAGGGTGGAGGAGGCGGAAGAGGAAGTGGAGGAGCTCTGGACAGAACGGTTGATCCAGTAATCAGGGCTCTGCAGGCTCTGGGCTAACGCTGCACTAAGAGCTGCCTGTCTACGCAGCGAGCCCTCGTCCTCTGATGCAGAAGACGTGTCTGATGGGAAGAGAGAGAGATCATACAAGGATGGAATACAATCTTATAGCCCTGATTCAATCTAGGTTCATTAGAGAGATTATAGATGCTTTTTTGTGTGATATTCAATTGATCCCTGATTGACACATTTTTCTCTTTGCTTGCAGAGGTCAAAGCTCAGCGTCAGCTACAGAGGACACTTGCTTAAGGACACTTCAGGAGGACAGATGCTTGCGGTCATGGGAACTTCAGGTTGATATACAGTCTCTAATCACCATGGCAACCTGCCGCCCAATGAGTGTGAGAAATTGCGAGAGCTTTACCAGGCGGTGTGCAGTTATCTACAGGAGACTGGACAAAAGCTGAGCGCCTCTTGGTGGGCATGGGCAGTCCCATCTTCTCTTCTTTATGCTTGGCCAGTGCTGCCTGCACAGCTTCTGTGTGGATGTCTAGATAAGGCAGAAGAAAAATGAGTCAGGCAAACGAGAGAAAGAAAGAGGAAAACAGAGAAAGGAGTGATAGGCATTGATCACTTGTTTCTGCACTGTATTTATTTGATGAGTTTTGTTGTGTGTGTATGTCTGTGTTTATATTGTGTACCTGATCTGTAGCGATCGTCCCTGGCCCCTCCACTGCGGTGTGTGCGGTGGTGTTTGGAGGCTGAAGAAGAGGAGGGGCCCGGGGCCTCAGGACTGGGGCTGGGGTCTGCACTGTGGCCTGGGGAGAGCTGTACATCTGGCAGGGACAGAGCCACATCTGGAACAGGGGCGGATACTTTGTCAATACAAACACATATACGGCAGCATACAGGGATCACAAACAAACATGCATATGTAGAAAGTTCCACACAAACAGAACACACTCTTGCATTTCAAATCATTACAGCCAAATGTAGGCCTAAATATTGTATGACACACAAAAAAAAACAGTGCTAAATTTAGCCTCGCTAAAGTCTGTGAACGTGAAATGAAATAAGGACATATACTTGACTGGCAACACTCTCAACTGATCTCAAACTGGGCCAGATTCAAGCAAATGTATTTTTAGCAAACTGTCAGTCTGCTCCTCCCAGTGGGGTTTGACAGACACCCTGTGGAGATGTGGTTCAGAGGTATAAGGAGGCCTGGGGAGGTGCAGGAACAGAAGGTGATCTTTCAGTTTCAAAGCTTCCAAATACCTGCTTTTGTGACCAGGACATGCTGCCAAAGGCCCAACAGGAAGCAATACCCCCCCCCCCAACCAACCACACTCACACTGAAATCTAGGGATTTTCCAGTTTGTTTTTCCAGTGAGATTCAGTTTCGACGGGCAGTCCTATTTAGTTCCCCTAGCACTTAAGCAAGCACTTAACAAATTATGTGTCAAGTGGAAGGTCAAGCCAAAGCAGGCCAAGGTTGATTATCTCAGTCATGTAGCGTAGCAGAAAAGGCAGCAAAGCATGCCACTTGTTTAAAATTAGCCTACAGTGACACATTAAGGAGGATTTTTTCATGGCTATGCTAATTTGGTGCAATTTGCCCTGAGGAAACACCGCACCATAGTGTGACGCTGCTGACTGACAAACTGATCAGACCACTTCCCTAATGTGAGTGCTGGTAAATCACAGCTGGATTCAGTAAAATGGGGTGGAGGTTCACGCACACTGTGACACAGTGTTATTCTCCTGTTTTGCCACAGTGGTGCAGTTATGAGTTACCAGTAGAGGAGTAATTCCCATAATCACCACTAGAGTGCCCCAGAAGGTCAAAACAACAGAAAAGATTCCTTTATTAATTAAATAAAACAAAAACAAAAAAATCAGAAACAAATGTTTGAGTTTTGACACAAATACATTAACTTTCGACAGGTTTGTCTAGCTGCTTGGCCAGAGGAAGAAGAAGAAAAAGAAAAGAAGAAAACATGACCAAAGAGAGAAGATGGGCTGAGGAAAGAGGAAGAGCCGAGGAAGAGCAGAGGAAGAGCTGGCCTTACTTGTGATCTGGGGGATGTAGGGAGCCAACAGCTTGGCTCTCTTCTTCTCATAGCCCTTCTGCGTGATGTCACCTAGGAGAGAGGACAACAACACCACACTGTTATGTTACTCATACGTACCACACAAACACCACACGACTGCTCACACACAACACTGAAATTACACACATGCACCCAACACACACACATTATCTCACTCTTTCACTCTCCCTCTCTCTCACACACACTGCCACAATTTTGGCTTATACATTTGCAGTGTTGAGTCATAATAATCCTCTTTAAACCAAATCTACTGAAGGAGATAACACCAGTATTTAGCCTTGCATTAGCCCTGGTGAACAAACATGATGAGTGCACACGGGCCTCCTCGAAACTACGAAACCCAAATATGATTACGGCACTGGCTGATACCCGAGCAGAAAACAATGACAGATTGAAGGCTATCAGGAACGGTTACAGAGGGGAAAACCATGTGAGCTAGTTTCACATGGGACTCAATTCCCCAATCCCCCCACTCAGCCCCCCACAATCCAGCCCCACCACTTCCTGATTCGGCGTTGGACTGGCAGGACTACAGAGAAGCAGAGGCAAAGTCCACTCAACTGGACACCCCTAAAACACACAGTCTTTTTGTGCAACAGACATGCATGTAACACACACCTGACCCTATCCATTCAAATAACAGGTTCCTCTTACATGCACCCTCCCCTTAAACACACATACAATCCCACTACTGCACTCGTCCTTCTTTCTCCCTGTCAAACACACACTCACACACTTTATTCCCCTTCCTCTGTGTCCAATGATAACATGTGTTTAGCCTCAATTCCCTGACACTTCCTCCACACACTGACTGGCAACTGAGAACCTATTGACATGAAAGAAACTGGGGAAGAGCAGCAGAGAAGGAGAGAATCAAAGAAGATGGGGAGAGAGAGAGAGGGTAGAAGTTGTAGTGAGAGGGGAGAAGAGAGCTGAAGGGGGGAGGGGGGAGGAAGATAAACACATGTGAGAGGCAGTGGGGAAGTGAGAGGGAACATAACCCAGTGTGTGTGAAACAACAATGGAAAGAAAACGAGGAGGGAGGGAGGCAAAGTTCAACAGCAGATGGGGGAAGAGGAGGAGGAGGATGAGAAGGCGGTGGTGGGATGGATAAGCTGGGACTGTCCCATGTGTGACTCAGATGCAGAGTCTTAAAGCTTTCTCTCTGTTTTTCTCTCTCTCGTTCGCAGTGAATCACTATTGACTGCATGCTTGACAAAACAGCAAATTCCCATAAGAGTATGTAAGTGAGTTTTGCAGACTTTGGATTTTTTTACAGAAAAAAAAGAGGCGAGAAGTTGAATTTACAACTTGTCTCCATCAGAGACGGGAATAGAGAGAAAAACAGAGGGATTGCACATAAGAGAAAAAGACCATAAAACAAAGTCAGAGAGAGTTTTAGAGGGAGAGAATGAGAGACAGATAAAGAGAGAGTGAGTGCCGAGTGCTTTGTCATTCTCTGTGTAAAAAAGCTCAGAGGGGGCAGCCAGCATTCAGCACTGAGTTCATGCCTGGGTACACACTGGCCTGAGAATCTACCCTGGCCTGGAAACACAGCAGCAACTGCCTGTCAGAGCCTCTCTCTCTCTCTCTGTCTGCCACGCTACTGTAATGCATGCAAAATCTTACACAAAGTACACAATCAAATATACACACAAAAGCATACACAAGAAGCACGCACGCACACGCAGACACACACACACACACACACACAGGGTCACTTACACAGAGGAAACCGCTCAAATATGCACACACATACATGCACGCACAGCAATTGGCAGCAGATTGATTGTAGTGGACTGGAGCTCCATTGTTGTTGGAGAGGGTTCTGTCCAGCCTAGTCCTGCTGCCCGAGTGGTGCCGGGAGGAAGGGAGGGTTGGAAAGATGGAGGGGAGGGGGGTCATTAACGCAGACAGAGGAGAGCCTGTACTGGTCCGGGACATAACAACAGGCGCGGACTGGCACGACCACACTGCCACTGTGGTTGGCAGTGGGCAGGAAGAGTGGGCTGAGAGACAGCGGCGACTCTGGGTTAGAATGCGCCACAAGTGTGAATGAGAGAGAGCGACTGTGACAGCTGGTTCAAAACAGAGGAAAAGCTGTATGTTTTGAGAGCTAGACTGTGGTGTTTTCAGTGCGAGCATGAGCATAAGCAAACAGTACAGCGAGTGTGTCTGTGCGTGTGTGCGCGCGCGTGTGTGTGTGTGTGCGCGCGCGTGCGTGCGTGTAATGCAAGGTCAGGGGACAGGATATGAGTGTTACCCCACCCTGTGTGTGCGCTGCCAAAATCGCCTCACTGTGTCTGTCTACAGAAACAGGAATGTGCTGATTGGAGAACACCCTTCTAACAGAGAGGGCCAACTGGTCAGAGCAGCCAGCTCATTGGCCAAAAACTCCCCTGAGGCGCAGAAATTGTGTGTATCTGTGTGTGTGCGTGTGTGTCCAAATGTGTATGTTTGTGTATGTGTACACAGCTGGTGCAGGTTAAGGGGTGCTACAGTACTCAGAGGAATGAGTGCTGACTGAGCGGTGGATAGGCATGGCAGGCCTTCTCACTGAGATGTATGTCAGTGTGTCAAACCCAGCGCATGTGCGCATGTGTGTGCGTGTGTTGTTTGTGTGTCCGTGTATTTGTGGCAACGGTTACCTCACTTCAATAAGCAATCATCATAATCCCTCCTGCTGTCATCCAGCCTACTTAAGCTCGTCTTTATCACGCTGGTATTGTAAACAGCCCAGTGCCAGAGCTCATAAAAGACAAGATGACAGTGACCCTCTGACTCTTCCTTTAAACTGCTGCTGTTGACCCCTCAGGGCAAGGCACAGAGGCAATCCCCTCACATTTTATAGCCCAGGGTCAGATGGGGTGCACCCCCCCCCCACACACACACACACTCTCTCTCTCTCTCTCTCTTGCATACACATCACTCCCAGTCAAACAAATTTATAGCCAGCTAAACTCCATTCTGACTAAAGGGGCTTTACAGTAGAAGACGTCCATCCAGCCTTTATTGACTATTTCACTTTTAATCTGACATGTTCCAGTCTGATCCAGCACATTAGAGCGTTCTGTGTTAAAGCAGCCCTTCCATGCGTTATCTGTGTAGTTTGCATCATGTGAGCTGAACTATGACCTTGGACCGGTTGGACTGGTAGGGCTGCACAATTATGCCTGAATTGAAACACCATATGAAACAGGACTTTAACTAAATCCCAATTACTAAGGCAGCTAACACAATAATTCACTTAATGTCAATTAGCAGTATGTGTCAACTTTAAATGATATATGTGAGTTTTACATGTAACGTGAGGCAACTAACAGCTCCCAAGAAGCCAAATAGTTGGTGCCAGAATTGCAGGTGCAGTGGTCACAAAAAAACAGGATTAAGTCAAACACCTCCCATGGTCTCCCAGTCACCAGAACTAAACATCATTGAACCTTTGAACCATGGAAGATCTGGAGAGCTGAGTGTGATTTCTGCCTCTTTCATTCCTCAAATAATTGAGCCTTTTTCCCTCTTGAATAATGGTCCAATATCCCACTCCACACAAATTAGGACTTGTAAGACAACAATTCAAAGGGGATTAAAGCTGCTCTTAAGGCAAAGGGTGGCCCTAGTCCTTAGAACATACTTTCATATATTGCTAGTTGTCTCCCTTATTTTGGGAATTAGGAATTTGCAGATGAAATACTGACTTTGCTGACCACTGTGACTGATAAATCAAAAAAGATAGTTACATGTCTTGTGTCACCATTCATAATAACGGACTGAAGATTTAGTTTTCACTCTGTTATGGTGACCGAAAATGGTGAGCATTTGCTGGAATAATGATAGGTGTACAGGAAACTTTCCGAGAGGGCTAGGAAGGAAAGGCTCAGTTTATGGTTACAGGAGCACAACATAGGTAGGAAACTCGCAATGAAATAAAACACAGGGAAATCTATCATGAACAGGGACACATCCTCACCGGAAACAACCAACCAACCTCCAGCTCACTGGGCAGAATGAATCAAGTGTTTAGGAGAGAACATGAAAAGAAGATTTCAAGAAAAAGAAAAAAAGATGAAATATTAGGAAAATAATGATTTGTTTTTGTTGCACAACGCTTCAAACTCAGCGGGATCCTGTCTGGCTTGGGTTTCGCTCACACTATTCATCTGTTTTGTGTGCTAATATCCTGAAAAATTGTGTTGCACAACACATACTTTGATTCCATAACAATAGCTGCCACTATCAGCAAACAGTACTTAGGTACAAGTCTCATACACTGATCTGAAACTGAAACAACAGAGCCAATGTGCTCCCTGCTGACAACTTCCGCCAACTTTTCTACTGTTATTTTCCATTATCTTTAATGTAAAAAAACAAAAAACAAAAACACAGGCAGTTTAAGAATGTTCACGTTTCCTATTTTCACACCCAATTGACAATAGGCTATAGTGCAGTTAGGCAGAACAAAACTTGTTTCAGTTCTCTGTCTTGAGGATGTGGCAACAATACTGATGTCAGTTTGACATCATCTGATCCAATTTGATTTGTGCTATGTTTAGCTTGCAACATATACAAAGTGTTCATGTCCACCGTCCACACTCGCACATATTTATCATCCCTGTGTTCAACCCCCCGCTGAGGGTGCTCAGTAATTACGGTAGGTAGCTCAGACTCGCCACATTCAGCTCTGGCCTGGGAGGAAATGACATCATCCCTGTTATCGCCTACCCTTCCCTCTTGCCACAGTATCAGTTCCTTTCCTTGTACACAAACAGGCACCTACATGTCACTCACATGCACATCAAAGCTAACAGAGGATTACTAATGACCCCACCTCTCTGCATGGCCATGTAAGTGTGGCTTTGTTAAAGGTCAAATGACAAGAGGTCTGGACTGAGGCTCCTCATGTAATCCTACATCCTCCTAGTGTAGGACTGTTTCTAATCCTACTCTGTAGTGTAGGACTGTTTCTAATCCTACTCTGTAGTGTAGGACTGTTTCTAATCCTACTATGTAGTGTAGGACTGTTTCTAATCCTACTCTGTAATAGGACAGTTTCTAATCCTACTATGTAGTGTAGGACTGTTTCTAATCCTACTATGTAGTGTATTACTGTTTCTAATCCTACTATGTAGTGTAGGACTGTTTCTAATCCTACTATGTAGTGTAGGACTGTTTCTAATCCTACTATGTAGTGTATTACTGTTTCTAATCCTACTATGAAGTGTATTACTGTTTCTAATCCTACTATGTAGTGTAGGACTGTTTCTAATCCTACACTACATAGTAGGATTAGAAACAGTAATACACTTCATAGTAGGATTAGAAAC
>CABFOS010055915.1:0-11519 GCA_900660315.1 Diretmoides pauciradiatus | reverse complement strand
CCACCCACACACACACACACACACACACAAACACACACACACACACACACACACACAGTAGACAAAGTTTAATTAGACTTGAGCATTGGAAAGCCATCGGACATAGGCAGTCCATTCAAATCTTGGGAGATGCAACCTCCCAGGAAATGCAGACGCAATCAATCTGTGGCTGGACCACATGACAGAAAATCAATTAGTTCTAGCATCCGGGCAGAGGAGTCCTGACTTAGCTATCCAGGCAGGTTTTAACTGCACTGACTTGATCTTAGTCCATTAATTGCTAAATAAATCAAAAATATGCAAGAAATGCATGTACTTATTCAAAACTCTGAGGAAATTGTGTTTGTACTACAACAACGACCATTGTGAAAATAGTCCCAATGAATTTAAACATTTTCATATGCACATTTGACATTACACTACTGTGTCATAATGAATTCACCCCCCAAGGAAGAAGTTGTAAAACACTGTAATTCTAACCTTGTAAAACCAGATAAGCAGACATATATTTATACCACAGAGTTCTAAAACAATTCAAAATGGTGAAGTATGTCAGGATAAAATACACATTTCACATCTCAGAATGATTTCAAATCAATAACATGACACCGCAGTATTGAATCTCACACCTTTTCAGATAAACCTGAATGCTGAAGGTTGTGCATAACTATCACCTGAACAACATTTTTTGAGATGCTTTTTAAATTAATGAATGTCTTACTTACCTTTCCTCTTTTCGCCTGCGTTGGTTTGTTAGTCTTTGTGTTTGCAAAGACCTTGTTCCACCCACTTTATATGAAAAACAAACAAACTAATAAACAAACTAATAAACAGATAAATAAATCAGTGCAGACATACTGTGCTTTCACAAAATGACAGGTGAGTGTGAAAAAGGAGGATGTCATGAGTTTATCATTTCAGAATATTTGACTGGCTAGCTAGGCTAACAGGCTAATGTGGTGGTAAGGTTGAAGGTCAATACATGTAGGAAACCATTGCTCACATTGCTTAAGGTTGTGTACTACACCAGCCAGGAACCATGTGCAAAGCAGCCAACTACAGCGCTGAAAATGAGCTTAATCAGTTCTTCAAATCGCTCATGGGGTGTTCATGAAATAGGCTTAACAGAAGTATCAGTTCAGACAATTCAACGTATAGCTTGTATACACATTTACACAACCATATTATTGTTAGAATGAAATAAACTAAATAAACAGTTCTTTGTCTGTTTATTTATATAACGTTTATAAAGAAACAATATAAACATAATTTGACTGAAATGTTCTACCTCAGTGAAATCTCACTCCTACACTATAGCAGTGCTGTTGACTGAATGAGATAGAAGGTCATTTGAACCACTGAATTATCAGTTTTAATGAAATAGTAAGATTTAAAAAAAATCCCTAAAAAAGTCAATAAAAAGTCACTAGAACAAGATAAACCTGAACACTGCTCAGACCCCAGCCCTACTAATATTTTCGTATTACTCAATGATTCCCAACTGTTTGGCTTCAGCAGACAGGTGGCTGCTTCATTCATTTACTCCACACTCACCAATGTGGAATCTTATGATACCATGTACAAAAAACTAAACCTTCCTATGTTGTAGAAAATATCGCGACAAGAGTTGACTTACCTTTGTTTCTTAGACATCATTTGAGCTCTCAAAAGCAGAAATTCACACGTCCTCAGTGATCTATTGAAAACAACCTAAGATAAATGCATGTAAGGCCAACACAGATAATGCTATTCAGCCATCTAAGCTTCTGTCTGCAAGAAGAATTGGACTCTATGTCATTCTTGCAAAAATCAGACAGAACAAATCACTAACAACCTGACATTCTTACACACACACCGACATACAGACAGACAGACATACAAACATACAGACAGACAGACACACTTAGACAGACAGACACAGACACACACACACACTTAATCCCATACAGAGTTGACACACTCCATTAGAGTTTTGCAGGATTAAGACCAACAGCTTAACAAGTTGATCACATAAAGCTTGTACTTGACGTATCTCCTTCTAATGTGTAGAAACGTACCAAACATGAACTGTTATCTCAAGTGTGTTTCCCAAAACCTAGTTTCATGTTACACAAAGTAACATGTCTGTCCATTAAGTTTCCATCCAGGCACATTATTTATTTCAAAGCAACACAACAGTAGAGCAGATCAGCTAAAGTGCTTGTTAAGAACAGATGCACACATTCATTTCATCGTGCAGTTTATAGTTGTTTGGGACAATGTCCAGCGTCCAACATTCACCACTGGTATGTGAGTGGTTTGACACCTATCCATGGTTTGTGTATAGTTTCACCATACTCCCTGTTTCTAAATCCAGCTGAGGAGCTCTTCCTCCTGGACATGGACGAGACCTGTAGAGACATAGAGGCAGACGCTGCCAGGGACGGATACAACTCTCACACTGGTTTCCTTCAGTGCATGGCTACAAAAAAACTTTACACTGAGATGCTGATCAAATCCTCTAGCCCGACACAAATGAAAGGGCTGCCGAGACATAAAGTTTTTGGTTATGGCAGTAAACATGTTGGTGGTTTCATTTGAAGCAACTTGTGATTTGATGTGTTCATCAATACTTCTGTCTCTGGATTCTGCAGCCCCAAGTGTTTTTCTCAAAAGGCCCGAATCTATTTTTACAGTTAAAAAAATAAAAATAAATATTTTCCCCCTCAATGACCCCAGGGAACCACCACATTTTTTGCGATCTCTTTAACACTTTATTGAAGCCAAAATCAGTGTCACTGAGGCAGTGTTACTGAGTGAAATGCAATTAAAAACCAAATTTCAAACTAAATGTAATGTTTGCAGAATTCATACAATGCAGTAAAATTAAATTCTGAACCTGCAAACCATCCCCCCCAAAAAAATGTCCCTAGTGCTCTGGGCTTAGCCCCGGATCTTGTCAACTCTTAGATCCACCCCTGCTTTTAACACCTATTTTACCTTTTTGGGGACTGTCTTATCCTATCCTAACTCACAATACAGGTCAAATTTACTCCAGGTATCATAAATGTTTCATGATTTTCATATAAATTTCATAGTAAACCCTTTATAGACCCTATTCTACCAAATGTGGAAGTTTCTTCACTTATCATATCACCGTCCTGTCAAAATACAGGATTTCCTCCAGAAAACAAACATTTTAAAACAGAACATTAAAATTCATACCAAACAAAATTGTCTTTAGACCAGTAGGGAGATAACAGTGTGAGTGTTAAGATGCACAGAGTTTCTTGTGTGTTAAAACATAGCTTGTAACTGGTATTTTATCAAAACATTTGGTCGCTGTGGTATACTTGCACTCGGAGCCAAATTCCACTATTTCTGGGATAGCAGCGCAGGACCACGAAGCGGTAGAGTTAGGGGCTTTAAACTAAACTAAACATTGTTCTTCACCTGTGTAGGAAAGATGCCGTATTCAGATAAAATGGGGGAAACTCTTGCAAAAATAGTGAGTTTTCACACGTTTCAATTCAATTGAAGTCGTCAGGGAGCCATAATCGAAGTTTAGTCGACTTTGGTGGCTCCTGATCAGCCTCATATGAGTTGATGTTTTACACAGCAAAGCAAACATAGTAGCCTAATGCCAACCACAAGCAAGTAGTCGTGTCCTATCTTGCTATAGTATAATATGATATAACAAATATCACAAAATTACTCATATGATGAAGTGTTCAATATATCATTCCTACACATCTTCTTTGGCTTTTTTTTTTATTCAAAGTATTCAACGTATACAATGAGGTCATATACAGAATGATCAAACATACAGTGTCAAAAAAAGTAAATAAAAATAAAATTATAGCTAGAAAGGAGCACACCAGGGGATATTTAAACTAGACAAAGACATCAAATACATTTATTTATTTATTATTTATTTATTTCGAATATGCAACTAACACAAGGCTTCCCAATTGCTATTAAAACAAATAACAACATACAACATAATATAGAATGGAAATTAGGCAGCAAAACAATAAAACAATAGAAAAACACAATAGAAAAAAGAAAATAAATGGCATATTCGAAAATAATTTCTACATTTCTAATACATAAAGATTTGACAGCTTTTTTGTTTGGAGAAAATTCTATGGATTTAAAATACTGGACACGTTCCTTTTCAAATACAATAAATAGAGGAGTTATTTTTTGTAAATTTACATTTGTGAATGTGAAATGTAATACATGAGAACTACGTCTTCTTTGGCGCCACCTCTTGTTTCTTCCTCTGTGACACGCGACCCTGAGCATGGACAGCGATTCCCAATGGTTAGACGTCACGTGACCCTGAGCATGGACAGCGATTCCCATTGGTTAGACGTCACGTGACCCTGAGCATGGGCAGCGATTCCCATTGGTTAGACGTCACGTGACCCTACAGCTGATGTCCCTGGATGGAGTGTTTTGCTTTGGTCGTGTCGGGTCAATCTGCTGGAGCCGTTTCTGGCTAGCGACGGTTTTTAGAGCGACACCGCGACGTTAGCATCGACTTTAGGGTGCTATTATGGCACAGGCAGCACAGGTAAATGTCCTCGAAGTTAACAACTCTTCGATCCAGGTGGAACACGATAAAAAACGTCGGCAGTTTGTCATTAGACTGAATGGTAAGTTCCGACAACATGGAAACACGAGCGAGCTAAGTGGCTAATGTGAGCTAACTAGCTAGCTAGTTTAGCTTTATGCGTCCTACTCACGCTAACATTTCACTTCCAACGCTCCAGTTTATGTCGTTAGTCTTTACTCAAATAACGACGTCAACCTTACAATGTTTCATAACATGCATTGGACCTTACACAAATAAGTTTAGTTAGTACTTGATCACTTCTGTTGACTTCCTTGACTTGTGTGTCGCTGTTTGGGACACTTGCTTCGTGTCGCCAGTCGCATTGCTTAGAGCAGATATTCAACCGTAAATAGCATTCAGTCAACAATAGGATTTCTGTATAATTGATATTCGTCAACATGGTAAATTCTCCCAAAGAGAAACAACACAACCAGGTCGGATTCTCCAAAACCGTCTTAGGAAACCGGGAAAGATAATGCAAGTCCCTGTCAATATGTTTGATAAGCTTGAAATATCCTGACTTTGGGCTTTAATGCAAAGGAAAATATTTTATAACATGAACAGCACACTCCTCATTTTCAACTTTTCAACATTTATCAATTATCAACATTACTTGTGCACCAGGTCTTGCACATTACTGCAAATTCTTCCATTAGCTACGCATTGCACGTGATTAAAGGGTCAATACATAATTACAACATGGCTCCTCCTTTTGAGACATGTAATACATAATGATTACATACGTTACACAATGAAAACATAATGACTCACATCTTCAAGTCAGAAAACAGTGGTGGGAAAACAAACCTGTACATTAGATTTTTATGGGGTAAGAGAGACTCCGAAAGCTTATATAACCAATACGCTCCAAGGCTTATAGGTTAAATAAGATCTTGGTGGTAGAAGCAAACATATGAACACACCATAATTTAGTTGATCAAATACATTGTGGTCTTGCAAGCACTTTTTTACAAATGTGCATTTATAACAAAAGGTTGCAGTGGGGCCGTTGTTCCCAGAGTGAAGACAGGTTTGCTCTCCATCCAGTTACATATTCCTTTTCTACAAGGACTTAATGACTGTACCTGGCTCGGTGACATGGTTACTTCTTTAAGATAGACAAGCTGCATGCCTGGTGCATGTAAGGGACAAGGGTGCTTGGAATAATTGACCAATTTAGTTGGAACGTGTCTTGTATCTAAAGCAGCGGAATTTCAGATTAGGATTATATATTGACTGTGGCCTTGCAAATTGCAACTGTCAACTGGATGGATGAGTCAGTTTTAAACACCCTTACTTTGCTATTAATCAGTGGTTGGTTTTATGCCTCAAAGTTTTTGGGTGTAGTGACGAGTTTGTCATAGTGAGAAGTTTTTGCAGACCCACTTTTTGAAGTTTTACCTAGTAGTGAAAACTTTTGGGTCTTCACTATCCATGTTCCCTAGCGAAGTGGGGTCAAGTCACTGTATGTATGCAGCATGTAACTGCATCGAGACAAAGTCTTGACACAACAGAGAGCAACAGCTTCTGTCTGCCCTTAGGATCTCATGATCGTGCAGTTCTTCTGTATGAGTATGTTGGGAAGAAGACAGTGGACTTACAGCACACCGAAGTTCCAGACGCTTACAGAGGGAGAGGCATTGCCAAGCACCTGGCTAAGGTAGAACCCATAAAAGCTTAAGTTTTCTACTTTTTCTGTTTAATTTTAATGAAGACATTAATATAGGAGATTCTTTGCCTATGCAGCTTGTGGAAATGAAAATAAAGTTTGTTAGAATGTTTTGGTCATTCTTTCATTTCAAATCTGAAAACAAATTCCTTAATACTTGAAAATTGTGCCAAGAGTCATTCTCTAATGAGTACTCAAAAGTGAAAGACGGGCACACCTCCTAATGTTTTACATCTAGTTGTTTGGTGAAGAGTAATGTGTGATTTTTTTTTTTCTAATGGCAGGCAGCCATGGATTTTGTGGTGGAAGAGGATCTGAAAGCCCATTTGACTTGCTGGTACATTCAGAAATACGTCAAAGAGAATCCTCAGCCTCAATACTTTGAACATATTTATCAATGACCCCACAACACATCAAAAGGGAAGGGATGGAGAGTGCAGGAAGAGACTCCCAGAAGTGAAATATAGCCACATGCTTCGGGGTTAGAGGCTGATTTACACCAGAGGACCTTCCAGGCATTGTAAAACATGACATTGTGCAAATCCAGAGGGAACTGAGTTCACAGCAAGGCTTCTGTGATGTGAATGTTTAGGCAACCAGTAAGCAATGTTCATAACACAGGGGTACAGACTCACCAGAAACAGAAAGTAGTAGTTGGCTGTTCACACAACATTTAAGAACATCAGTAAACAAACCAACCAAAGCTAAAGCCTGTTACCTCAGCCAAATTGTGTACCTGTCATGGACTGCAAGCAGGGGTTCGGCATCTAATGATAGCAGTTTCACATTTCTATCCTCTTTGGACTCACTGGTTGTGAGCCGTAGTAGAGAAAGACACAAGTATCTTTCTATGTGAGGTTTTGGATGAAACCAACGATGGCTTCACAGACACTTCAATGAATATTACTTCTCATTTTTTAACACCTTTCTGTTATCTTTTTTTGTTTTGTTTTTTAAACCTTCCCCACCTCAGAAATTGTACTTTATAGGGCTGAAATGCTGGCCTGGGGTTGTGGATGTTAAATGTAGCACTGGAAGTTGAACCTAGCTTAACCAATAGAACTGAAAGAACCTTTGGTGGGGGCATTGCTATTCAATTCAATATTTCTGTTTCTAGGTCATTGTAAAGAATTGGTTCTTTGGTATCTTTCAGCAATAGGCATATAATAGTGGTTGACAGGATTTTTTTTTACTGCAATTTTTGAAGCCATCTGTTCATTAGTAATTTATTTTCCAAATGTGCTGTTAAAAGCAAATTTGTATATTCATTTGGTCTCAGCATCACTCCATCTTCCCTCCTCCCGGTAGCAGAAAGCTACTGTCCGTTTATTTTAAACATTATATATTGCTAAATCAAATGTGGGAGGATGTAGAGACAGATCATGATTCAGAACCAAAGAAAACAAACTGAGGATATTTACATCTGGAAGAGCAAACCTGACAAGGCCTGGAGGCAAAATGCATTCATGCGTTTTGTCCAATGTGCTTGTCACCATAACATTGAATATACAATTAATGGATTGGGTCTGAAGCTTTTCAGTGTGCAGTACAATACTCGGTTTCAGTATGGATAAGTGTTCCTGCTCTAACCGGCACCTGAGAGAAGCACTACCATGCACAGGGCATTTACAGTCTACGATATCTCTTTTTCTTTCTTCTTTAGTTCAATAATATGACAGTGGATATGTGGAGCTTGCAGGTGTATAGTTTTTTCCTCCATCATCACTGCTTTTTACTTATCCTCAAAGCTGTTTTAGTTGGTAAAAGGCTACGTGTTCAATAACGACAGGGATTTTG
Source organism: Diretmoides pauciradiatus (assembly GCA_900660315.1). Taxonomy (NCBI): domain Eukaryota; kingdom Metazoa; phylum Chordata; class Actinopteri; order Trachichthyiformes; family Diretmidae; genus Diretmoides; species Diretmoides pauciradiatus. The sequence continues at coordinate 3,453 of CABFOS010055915.1, read as the reverse complement.
CAGCAGTGCTCAGACACGGACCACATATCTGGCAATGTTGCCTTGAATTCTGGCCATGATGTCACATCACCTAGTCCGTGTTTGAAATCAAAATCAAATTTGCTTTCACCCATCCATTCCATGCCAGCCAGTGCTGAGCAGCTCATGTCAAAAATGATAAAGGTCAACAAAAAGAGAAAATAAATAAAACCTCAGGTTCCTTAACACCCCCTTGCATGGAACACGTCAGCATGCAAGGCAGATTCCATCTACTCCCAGAATCAATTGGTAATCACATAAAGTCACACTGAACCACTGTAAGTTCGTGAATCTATGTTGTGGATGTAAAATTACGACTTTCCTTTAGTTGGTACACACCTATTAGAGAGAGAGAGAATTAAAAGGAAGCAGAAACACCTGATTTCACAATTGTAGATTTTAGGGTACTTGGTTCTAATAGACTTATCAAAATGTACCAATCCTTGTTATATTACTAGGTAACTGAAAATATTTTGTCTTTTCTAAATAAATAACTCACTCAAATACTCATGAGGCTTATGTCATAATGTGCATGTGTATGTCAAGGCAGAGCAAGACCTGATGTCAGTGAGGAGCATGTGATGTATGTCAGGTCGCTGTGCAATCCAAGGGTTTAAAAATAACAACTGATCATTGTCAGTACAGTGTTGGTTAATATTTCTAGTCTATTTCCAGGGACCTGCCGTCATGGTTCTGTAGAGGTATTTATCACATTGCCAATAAAGAATTATTGCTGTTGCGTCCTAAAAACATTTATAGTCAGCATTATAGTATTTATAGTCCGATTGCCAAAACTATCAATTTAGTTTTATTGCTGTATTATATTTCGGGTAGTATTTCCAGCAATTATATTGTGTATGGATTCAGGTCTCACTGTAGCAGCATAGTTGTTAAAACTTTTCTTTTTTTTGTGACGATAGCCACAACTTTTGATGTCAGTCAGGACTCTGGTATTTGTTTCATTGTTTTATTTGTTTGGAAAATATTGTAATAGGTTAACACACTTTGAAACACATGCACAAACACACAAAGAACACAATGCACCCCTGTGTATGCAGGATGGAAACATGCAAGTCACATACAAGTCAGAGGGACCCTTAACATTAATTAGAGAGGCAGCTTAACACTATGTATGAATTAATTATAACAAAGACTGGAAGGATTTCAAAGTATTTTGTTACTTGCAGTCCTATGAAAGCCATAACTTGCTTACAATAATCCAAAGAGGTTCATAGTGTCTATACTTTAACTTAAATCGTAGTATTTTCTTTTATATCAGACACAAATGTCTGATGTTTGTGTCTGATATTAAAGAAAATACTACGATTTAACTTGCTTACAATGTTTGAGGTTGAAACAATGAGTTACACATTTATGTCAATTTGTGAGCTTTTTTCTCTTCACACACAAAAAAAATGACAATATATAACCCTGAAACCATTACCCTATTATCCTTTTGGGTATCTATAAATAGCTGACAAAGGAAGATAGTTTAGAGCTTCAGCTACATAGACAAGCCCACTGCTCTAGAGCAATGGTTCCCTGGGGTCATTGAGGGAATTCCAGGGGTCCCCCAGAAAAAAATAGCTTCCTGGAAGTTAACACAATGAGAGTATATATAACAATGACTTTTTTATTTCTGTACTAAGTCATATCTAACAACAACATTTTTAGATGTGGTTCCATGAAAGTGAATCTTAAATCTTATAAGTGGTCAGTGGTCTATGCAGGTGTATTTAGGGGCTTCTTTTTATGAAAAGGAACCCCTGGTGTTACGTAAAACCTACCAGGCCGATTTTCATGAAACTCGGTGGAAGGGTGTAGTATGGGTCAACGACGACCCTGTGAAATTTTAGGGTGATTCCGAATCACAGGGCGCCACATAGAGCGCCACATACAGAGGAAGTGAGGTCCAATTGCTTAAAGCATCATCCCTTTGACATTCTACTTATTATGCATGCTCCCTAAGGGTCACTGGGCACAATTTAACATGGCCGCCACTCAATGTCAATGCAACGTCATGTAAACAGGAAGTGAGGTCTAATAGCTTACGCAGCATCCGATTTCCATCCAAGGAAGAACCCATTGCATTTTGGAGAGGATCTGAATCACAGGGCGCCGCGTACAGCGCCATGTGAACAGGAAGTGAGGTCTAATTGCTTAACCTCTGACATTTGGTTTATTAGTTTATGTCGTGGACTATCCCCATTAAAATAGTGTAGCAGTACAGTAAGTGAAGCAGCTTTAGTACATATTCAGCCTATATTCTACTTTCTATTCTAAGGGTCACTGGGCACAATTTAACATGGCCGCCACCCAACATCAACGCAACACATGTGAACAGGATTGATACACTTGATGTTTTGGTGATGCAATTGTACGTATTTTGAGACAGCTACTCTGTGTAAACTTCCCTGCATCCATTAAATGCGCACATATAGAACAGGAAAGACATGAAACTGAAGTGGAGGGGGAAAGAAAACAAACAAACAAAAATAATAACACAGGATGTGAGAAAAAGAGAACATTGAGCACCAAAAAAGACATACAGTATGTCTTGTGGGGACAACTGGGTGTAATATTTGAACTCTTCAATGTCTTCTGTTGGGTGATATTGTGATCTACTGGAAGATGTAAAAACCATCAATTAATCAAATGAGTGATGTAATAAATATGAACATACAAAGATAGATAGACAGACAGACAGACAAATAGACAGATAGATGATACTGTATATAGATAGATAGATAGATATAGATAGATCGTATATCCATAAATACGTACATATCCATTAAGTAGTTGTAATTGCTTGTTTACATACACACAGCCACATACACACACATACCTGTACATAATACATATGTACCGGTATGTGCATTCACTCATCCATTCACACAAACACATACACATAGATACCCCTAAATATCTCAACAGATGGTGTCGATAGGTAGACGGATGGACAGATAGACAATCAGACAGACAGACAGTGCAGCTTGGCCCAAGGAAGAGCTATTACATTTTGGAGTGGATCTGAATCACAGGTCGCCACATAAACAGGCAACATGCAACCTGGGCAGAGGTCTGCGCTCTCTGAGCACCTTTCTAGTTAAGATTAAAAATCTCTTTGGCAAGACAAGAGTGTCTTACAATTTACAATAAAAACAAAGAACAAATTCGGAATCAAAATATCAAAAACAATTGTCAACACTCGTCACAAGTCATCAACATCAGGGATCAAACGGGCAATATGAATCAGACAAAACATCTAGAGCCAGATGTGCCTGCTTCCAAGTCTTTTAGAATGATTAGTTATTAGTTTTCTTATTTTCAGACAATTTAGTTGTTGCATTAGTTGTTACCTGCTGACGGTTTCAGCTGTCACTTCAGCCTTCTTCAGAGCTGTCATCTGACTTCCTGGTCATGACGTGCCTTAAC
>CABFOS010055901.1:0-15314 GCA_900660315.1 Diretmoides pauciradiatus | reverse complement strand
TGTGTGTGTGTGTGTGTGTGTGTGTGTGTGTGTGTGTGTGTGTGTGTGTGTGCGTGTGCGTGTGCATGTGTGTGTGTGTGTGTGTGAGCATTGTGATTAGAGTCGGGGAAGTCTGCTCTGTGTGTGCCTTGATGCGGCTTTTAGGTCTTGGAGTGTATTTCTGGGTTGGATTTGTGTCTCTGAGATACCTGAAATCATCATACCAGGTTGTTATGCATGTATGACACTGCATACCTACTGGATAGTCTGCAAAGTCTATGTCATAGGGCAAAGAAATGATGCTTCACGTGATTATAAAATACTCAGGAAGTCTTACAGTTTAGATGTGGCTTACCTCTATAAACATTGTATGCAGTGTGGTTTTGTATCTATTGTAGTATCTCTGCTGTACACACTATAGTACTATATCCAAACTGTGTATAACCAGAGCATGGCAGGAATCTGGGGGAGGGAGTCAGTACTGTAGTTCACCACAGAAGCTTGAGAGACAGAGTTCATCACTTTTACCAGCAACACCAGTATGGAAACCACCGTTATGTGAAAGGAAAGATCTGTTTGAGTGAATGGACCTCCCAAGAGTAGCTGCTGCGGCTCTCCATTCAGGTGCTGTAAGGAAGCGGCTGTGTTAAAACAATGTTGGTGTATACCAGATAATCACATGGGTTTGACTTAGCACTGACGCAGTAGATGTAGTGCGGGGAGGTAGGCGTTTGAACATCTGTGTCTGTTTGGTGGTGTCAGTGTTTTTCTTGAATTCTATCATGACAGTGTTACTAATGTCATCGCAGCAATAACTGAAAACCAGTGTTTTTGTTTCAAATGCCTCATTTTGTTAATTTGTTACTAGACTATGATTACTGAGAGAGTTTCCTGGAACTTCCAAAATGAGTAAATTGTGAGAAAATCAGGAAATCTGACGATGTGGATGTTATTCACACGCCCAGATACCAAGAGAAAGGTGAGGTCAAGACATCTTGTGTAAGAGGAGGATCTGCAGCTTAACATAGTTCACAAGGACAAAGACACAAAGACAGCTTATTGGAAATTGGGATGTTAACAGATCTACCGGAGAAGGAATGCCTGCCTAGAAAGGGAGTATGGTCATAGTTTGATAAGCTAGAACTGCTCATAACATTGGGTTTGTTATTTAGTTCTCACTATGCCCTCAGCTCAGCAGTTCATCTGAGGTTCTTTACAGTAACAGATGTTCTAAGAAATCATCAACTATTGGGAAATCAACAGCAGATCCTAAAAAGTGAATTCAGGAGATTATTTCGTATCCATGTCAAGCTAAATTAAATACACAGTGACAAGTGAGCATTAGTCATTTACAGTAATTAATCATCATGACTCACATTTACCTTGCTACAATAAGCTTTGTGTGAGTGCTTCAATGAAGACTATTTATAGTAGTAAGGTGACAATACTGTCATAGGATCACCAGCATAACACAGTGTCAATGTCAAAGTGTGTAGACAAAATATTGAGTGTTTTCATCTATTCTGTATCTGGTTAACAGATGAAAAATACATTCAACTTCTGAATTCCTGCTTTTGACCCAGTGTTACACGATCATGTTCCATGGGTGTGGATCCCAGTGTGTTAGTCATGTGACAGTGACACCTGTCACATCCCTCACTGTGGATTTCCGTTATTGTAAAAGGAGATGCCCAACTTGAGGCAAGCCCCTGTGACCTTTGATCTCTAACAGCATCATGCAGCTCTCAGACATAAAGGAAAAGACAATATATGTTTCAGAAAGATATAAATCTTTCTTTCTCTCCTTTGATGTTACTCTTCATAGCCCCAACATCACTTCATCCCAAGGGAATACCATGTTTAGTCACACCGTCTGAGGCTCCCTAAGGGCCTCCACCATAGCTGGGGTAGTCAGCTGCTAGATGCTTCAGTGTTTATAGGTTGGGGAAGGCCAAGTGAGGAGATATTATCTTGCGTTTTGTGTTCCTACCAAATGTAGCGTCCTCCTTCCACTCCTGATTCTGGTGATTCCCAGTGGATTGCTGCCTCTATTGTGGATAGGGCTCATGTTAATTAGATGGAGGCAGGGATAATGATGGTTGATTGACGCAAACATGAGTCATTGACACCCCCTTTCCTACAGTGGGTCTAGGTGCTGTGTTGTTTTTTGTTTCACTCAGACACACACATGTCCCCCTCATTTTATCACATACACACTCACTTGGCCTTGTCCATTCCCAAACTCTCCCCTCTACCTAGCCTCCATGTCCTAGTTTACCCCTACCACATTGTTGTCTAATGTGGCATGATGATGTCACTGCCAAGACCAAGATGCCCCCTGCTCCATCTGCCGAAGAGGCGGTCCTTTCATCTTGTATTATGTGGCTGTGATGGGAGCTGACAGGGGCCCGCCAAACTGCTGAGTAAGGGAAACCAAGGGTCCCAGCTCAGGACAGGGGGGATGGGTATGGGATGGAGATGGGGGTGGTCCATCCACCGGGGCTGCAGAACTGGGATAGTAGAACCCCACAGATATGTTTTTGCTGTTATGTTTCAAAATGGTTTTGTATCTCAACAGGCCTGTGAAAGTAAGAGGCCAATTTTCGGAGAAAAAAAAGTGCAACCTGGAGAAAATACATGAGAAATACATTAGTTAAATCTGTGCTCATCACATAGTCATTCGTCAATAATTAGTCAATTCCCTGTCCTGGGAATCCTGCCGATGGAAAAATGTTCCCACAGAGCCATGTTGCTTATTGCTCTGTTACAAAAACCTGCTGGAGCCACTAGCAAGTCCTCAAAAGGCAGAAAAGTAAACAGTCTCAGATTTTCCATTTACTGCATGGCTCACAGCAAAAGAAAACAATGCCACAGAGACATCTGATCCCAAACTTTCAGTCAGGTAACATATTATATATCGTCTCATCTCTGTATCTAGACATTTATCCTACAGAGAGATCGCATGTTATATATTCACTCCTATTTTTAGTTCTCAGGAATTTGGTCTCATTGCTCTTAAGCCTCATGCCTTGGGCAAGAATGTAGCTTTGTTTCTGGAGTAGTAAATGTAAAGAAAATGCATCAGGAGGGCTTTCCCTGCAAAGACAAAAGCAGAGCCAGGTTTCTCCTCTTCCATTCATGAACCTCGTGTGTCTGTGTGTTGTGTGTCTGGGCAGGCTATGGAGGTGGAGAGGGCCATGTCCAGTGAGCTGCAGGCCCTAAAACAGGAGCTCCAGCAAAAAGGAAGTCACAACAGGCCACAAGATGAGGAGCTGATCAGTGCCATGAAGGAGCAGGTAACAACCTCATACCTACACACACACACACACACACACACACAGTTGTACTGGCGAATTTACGATGTTAGAGGCATACCCCCCCCCACCCTAAATGTGCCCAAACATTGGTGTTACAATGCTTGTGAGGTCAACCCATTGGCTTTTTCCAGTCTTTGTAACCCATTGACAATTAACCTTTAACACTAAATGCCCAAAGCTAACCCTTACCCTGATCATAACCCTGATCCTAGTAACCTTTAACGCCACCATGTACCCACAAGTACAGAATTACACACACTGACAAACACACTGCACAAGTGTGGCCTTAATTAATTTAATATCAAAATTGATGTTTGTCCTGCTAATTATTTATTAATCTTGCTTAGACACATTGGTCTGGAATGGAAATAGAAATCACTTTCTCCAGTTTCTGTTGTGGTGTCCTGGTGGCTCAATTGACTAAGGCATGTACCATGTAACTGCGACATCCCGCATGTCAACCTCCTCCTCTGGAAGGCAAAGTAGCAAAAATGCCCCAAAATCATAATAATAATGAGAAGAAAGTCAGTCAGATTACTGATCTGTGTGTGTGTCTATCCAGGTGGTGCGCCTCACCCAGAAGGAACGGGCCCTCGAGGAGCGCTTGGTGAGTGTGTGTCAGGAGAACACGGAGCTGAGCGACAGCCTGGCCTCCTTACACACACGCCTGGCTCTGCAGGACCAACACAACCAAAAGCTCAGCCAACAGGTACAAACAAACGCACATGTACAAAAGCAAGCAAGTGCAAACACAAAGACAAAAGAACCAGCATGCTTGCACACAAATACGCAGAGTAAGTGTGGATAAACATACTTTAATACACAAAATACATTACATGCAAACATGGTCAGACGCATACAAAGAGCTTCACTCTTGTTTTGTTTTGCTTCAAAACAAATAGATATTAATTATTAATCATTGCAGTAGCAAGCAACACAAAACACAGCGTGGCTGGCTGTATGAATGAATGAGCTCAACAACAAAGGGATTTTCTACTCCCTGTCTGGCTGCCTGGGTTTCGGTGGGATTGTGGAAAGCATTGCTAAACAATCACCTCATCCCTGTCATTGTAATTGTCACTTGCAATTCTGGATTCCACTCATGTTCTGTTAGTGGAATTTCACGTTGGGCTCGAGGTTGGAATCTGGCATGTCAGGATTTCTGAACGGTAGCACAGGTTTTTACACAACCATTCTAGCTTTCTGAAATATGACAAGCATGGCCATAAGTAGTTTCACTTACACTACTTGTACACTTACACCCATCTATATTATTTATAGATCTATAGAAATTCAATTTCAAATTCAATCTTGATTATCTAGTAAGATCAGATAATCTCAAGGGGTGTCATTTACTATCCATCCATCCATTATCTACCGCTTAATCCTCCACAGAGGGTCGCGGGGGGCGCTGGAGCCTATCCCAGCTGACATAGAGCGAAGGCAGGGTACACCCTGAACTGGACGCCAGTCAGTCGCAGATATTTTTTAAATTATCTATTGTTGTTGGTGATGGTGCTAACCTCAGACTTTTGTTTGTGTCGTTTTGTATGTGTATGTGTGCATGTGTTCATATGTATGTGCCTGCATATGTATTTAGCTAGCCGAGGCGTGGCAGGAGGCGGAGGCAGTGCAAGATCACTCACAGCAGCTGCAAGTCCAGGTGGATGAGCTGCAGGAGGAGTTGTCGCTCCAGGAGGCGAGGAGCCATGGAGAAACATCCCTGCTGTCAGAGCTGGAGAACAGTCTGGACACCATCGGCCTGGGACTCAGCAAAGAACTGGTACAAAAAAGCAGCCAGGCCATAGCAGACCTTTCTCCACACTTTGTTTTACCTCTCCAATAGCACAAGAGAAAGATCTACTTTACCGTAGTTCCTTGTTAGGGAATAAAGGCAACAGAAATGTATAGCATGTTTGCATCACTGGAAAACTAGCTGGTTGATGGGCATCATCTGGTGTGTCAGTCAGCCAGTGTTATTGTGCTGTTGCTGCCATGTGGGACACAGAGTTTAATTAGACAAGATGCAAGGAGCAGGATTTGGGTGTGGCGAAGGGATGAAGGATAACCGACCGAAGTGATCCTTCTACCAGCTCTGTTGGGAAGTGGAAGGCATGATTCATGTGAAATATTGAATTATCTTGTGATATTGTGAAATATCTGTTAAATCAGATACGGAATACCAAATATACCAGATAGACAAATGAAATGCAGGAAAGACTAAATATGAAAGGAGAATTCTGAATGTATTCTCCGTCATCTTGTCTTTTATGAATGATTTACATGTAAGGCTGCCAAAGAATGATCTCATATATGAAAATTACCCTTATAACTTGCGCAAGTGGTTTCATGACACAGGAGTCACGAGTTACAGGATATTGTTCTGGATGGATGAGAAATGAAGGTCTCAGCTGGGGAGTTTGAAGTGCAGGGATGAGGTGGTAAACTTCAACTGTCCTTAATAGAATCGCGTGGAAATTGAGACAGACGCTTGTCAAGGAACAGGTCTCATAAGCGAAGAATCGGTTGTACTATCAGGGCAGCTGGCGACAGTGCAAGGAAGTGTAATGTGAGATGAGAAAATGCTGCGAGTAGCCAAACAATACAGCACGTTCCAAATTAAAGTCACTCTGCCTCGATTGTGAGGCCATGTTGAACCAGATGACAAAAACACTACAGCTCTTTTGTGTGCATTGACTTTATTTCCTTACTGCGGTTGGCAAGTATTAGTATTGAGCACATTCTATTTTAGTCCGACCCACAATGACTCACATATACTACAGAGGAAATTGTTTTCCTTTTTTGACTAATGGAAATGAGAAATTAACACACAGGGATCAGTATATAGTATAATTTGGGTGAGTTTGGAGAAGCGTGTCCATTGTCATCGTAGTCAAGCACAGTAGCTGTACCTGAAGAGTGGAACGGAACGAAAGAACATCCTGTACAAGTTCTCTATGAGTGTGACGGCAGACACAGGAACACACTCCTCAACAGTAGATGTGTGAAGTGAACGTCCTGCTTTTCAAAGCGAAGAAACACAAAGGAAGGACAAAATAAAAATGAGAGAGTATTCTAATTCTCACGTACAGTAGCTCTCATTCTAATTCTCACTGGTTATCTACTGTAATTGTTTTGTTCCAACAGGAAAATGTGATGTATAACTGCACCCATGAGTCATTCACTACATTTCCTGTTTGTCTTAACGACATGGAAGGAATGTTTCCTTGTTTCGCTGCTATCAGTGCATGTTTGCACGTGTGTATGTAGCCGTCTTGTCAAATTAATATTATCAATGAAAATTAATCCATTCAGATTTCTTTACTGACTCATTAGATCAATATTATGATGTGATGTATTTGATTGAAGGAAGTTCAATAGAGTGATACGATAGTGTGTACTGTACACACCCTTTGTTTAAATACCTGATGTCATTCAGGGTGTGTTGTGTGTCTACAGAAAATGCGTTAACTGCTGTATTTTTAATATCTTTAACCCATTTTACTTAGCCCTGTTCCTCAGGAAAGGGTTAGAAACTTTTAAAAGAAGACATGTGAAACACGAGCTGTCCTAATGTTGGCCAAACACACAGTATTAGCCTTCTAGCTACATTTACTATTTCCTGAAAGTAACTGAACACCTCAAACTACCCAACCCTGCTCATGACTTTGGAAAGTATGCAGTTTCATTTTCACATAGTGAAAGCAACTATGCCCCCCTTCTATTCTTTAGATGACGCAAGAGGTGTGGTCCATCCTCCAGTTACTGCTCCCATTGACCCAGGAACTGAACGGCCCAGGGGGGTTGAAGGTCATGGATCAACAGGAGGACCTGCAGGCTTTGCTGCACCAGCTGAAAGGAGTGGCCCAAAACCTGGCCCAGGCATGCTGCCCTGAGGTGAGCGCCGCGTACAGAAACTCATCCAGCTAATAAAATGACATCACAATGCTGTGATAACATAATCACACAACCAAAGTTTCATGATGGCAACGATGGCAGCTTATGCTGTCTCAACCGGAAAACCGGGGTTTGTGTGAAGATATATTTAAATGCATTTGTTGTTATTCAAATGTTAACAAATTATATGGTGAATTGTAATTTTGTCATTTTAATATGGGCTGATACCATTAATTGTAATATTGTGAAATGTGAAATGAATTAACATCAACAGGGTTGCTTCCTTTTCATTGTTCATCAGCAGCAGTAATGTAACAATCTGCAACACCATTACATAAGTTAGACTTTACTTGTAGTACAGCTTCTCAATGAAGCTATTGGCAGTAAGATCCATCAGTGGAAAAGCACAATACTGCTACCACAAGGCGTTATCCAACAAGTGATTTATCGTATTTTCATCAATTAGTGAACAGCTGTCTCATCCAACCTCCAGGAACAGTCAGACGGCCTTCAGAATAAAAGTCTCAAATGTGTCACTTTTGAAAGAAAAAAAAGATTGGGGTCTTATGTATCTTTGCAATTGATAGCTTATGTGTTGGTAATGTTGTTTCACTAAGCCTCCATAGTGTGTATGTACGTCTACCAGGCCATGAGTGAAAATACACAAATGGCAATTGTCCAATCATGGCTCATGGCATTTGTTTGTAGACCATTTAGACCAGTAACTTGAGTTTATCACTGTAACTAAATCTACCTGTCTATCCCTTGTCCCCCTGGAGCGCCATACAAATAGGCCAACACTACAGAAACTCATTTTGGTATAAATCTCTACATGGCTGACACCTGATCTCTTTGTTAACGTCTGTATCCTAGGAGCTGAATCAAGCCTTTGTTGAAAGGACGGGCGATCCGTGTGGGAATCTGAGCACAGTACAGGAGCTGAGAGATCAGGTAACCCAGTGATGAACGGACACCTCCGTCAGGGAGGGTGGTACCCGTGGCGGCCCCATTATTAGTGGGTTTGGTTGTGCCAGTGTTGACCTTGCTACTGTCACAGTAATCTGGCTTAGTGTGATATACAGATTCCTGTTCATTGTCGTTTGAGTACTTTTCATATCTTCGCTTACAATGTCTTGGAGTTACACAACGAGGTAATAATGAACTCACTGCATGGTGTGATCACAACTTTTATCTCATTTACACTCCTTGTGTCACCCTACCCTGATCAGAATACCCAGCTCCAACAGCAAAATGCCGAGCTGAGACAGAAGTTGGAGTGCAAACAGGAGCAGGCTGATGAGGTCAAACAGGCCATCAGAGACCGAGATGAAGCCATAGCAAAGTAAGTGGCTTATTATTTCTCTTTCATGCATACCAAAATGTTCAAAATCCTAAGAAGAGCCCATTCAGTAAGATCAAATATATTTAATATCCCTTCACCAAGGTGGATATTTGTTTCTAATATTCTAAACATATCCTAAAAAAGTGGTACCTAAAAATTACTACATGCAGGGGATTGCTTAATTTATTTATATTACTGCCAAATAAATTGTGAATCACAATTCTAGCGTTAAATACAAAAACATTAACCAAAAGGTTCTGCTTGGTACTCTCATCTGGGATCATTTGGGAGGTTTTGGGTTTGATACAGAGAAAATATTTGAACTCATCTCTGCTACTATACTGCATTTCTAAATGAAAAGAGAATAGTAGTAATTTGTTTCCATCCAAAGCTATTCTTGCAGTCATGGTCAAAATCCTTAGGAAAGAAATGTGAAAATAATACACATTGCCTTCAATGAGGTTGGACAACTTGGGTGTATAGATTTTTTCTCAAGTATCTAAGATTGTGCTTGTGTGTGAATGTGTTGTGAAGGAAGAACATGATGGAGGCCGAGTTGGTCAGGAGTAAAAATGAGATGATGTCTCTGAACAACCAGTTGCTGGAAGCCATCCAACGTAAACTGGAGCTGTCACAGGAACTGGAGGCCTGGCAGGTGGGGTCTCTTTATCTCTGCCCAGTTTTTTTTTAGCATTCCATCCAGTCCATCTCTTCTCTTTCTCAACCTTCACATTGTCATGTTGCCATGTCCCTCTCTCCTGCTACATGTATCTTTTCTCTCCTACATTCTTTCACTATCGCTGAGTCTCTTTCTGCTCACCTCTCCCTTTATCAAAACCTTCATAAAAAAGTTGAATATACACTTCCTAAGCCCTGCCATACAGTATATTTCACAGAAAAATCCCTTTTTAAGGCAATATCTCCAGCATTGACTACAGTATAAAGAGACATAGTGGATGTGGTTCAGTGTAATATCCTCAGTGGGAGGTCAGGGGAAAACATAGGCAATCTTTCACAGCTGTTTGGAGCGATAAGAAAGACAGGTGTCCATGTCTAGGAGCCCTTCTGCTGCTCAGTCTATGCCAAGCCAAAGCCATCTGCTGGAGGGCCTCTAGTGGTTGGATGAATATGATTCAGCATAATGTTAATGTTTTGTTTTACTGTTATTAAGTTATTAAGCAATGTCACATTTACAAACAATATGGCATTACTTTTTTTCCACAATGAACCAATAGGGACAGGTGCATAAAAAAAACGTCAATGTAAACAAAAATGTTAAGTCAAATACAAATAAAATAAAGTATATAGTTATTCACCAGAAAGTCATCTTTACTATTGTCCATGAATAATGTCCTTTGGAGAAAAGTTTCCAAGTTGAAAAACATCGTCATTATCAGATGTTACCATGCACAGATGTAGGTAACATATATACAGAAATTAATCCAAACATGCAAATAGGTGTAGAACAGGTAGCAACACAAAAGCGCTCAGGTGGGTATCAGGAGTGTAGAGTAGACCTTGAAGGTGCTCTTTAGTTAGAGAGGCATCAAAATAGAAAAAAAGAAGGGAAACTAAGGCAGCTCTTCAGGTTCAAAACATTTTAAAAGCCTTTATTTAAGGGCTAATTCATATTAGGACATTAAAAACACGCCAACATGTTTCGGCCTCCAATATTGGCCTTCATCAGTATCATCAATATTGCCCTGATGAAGGCCAATGTTGGAGGCTGAAACATGTTGGCATGTTTTTAATGTCCTAATATGAATTAGCCCTTAAATAAAGGCTTTTTAATTTTTTTGAACCTGAAGAGCTGCCTTAGTTTCCCTTTTTTTTCTATGCAAATAGGTGTGTTAATATTCACCTTACACAAATGCTAAATGGCACGCAAACACATTGCCCAACACACATATAACCTAATCAGCCTAATGTAACTGAGTTCATCTAACTGCTTCCTGCTCACACCTTCTTCCACCATACCTTTACCCAGGATGACATCCAGATCATCATCAACCAGCAGCTGAGGACCCAGCAACAGTCGGAGCAGCTCCAGAAGAAGCCCACCTCCAACGGCATATCCTTCTTTCATAGACCCAGCACGATCTCCTCCACCTTTACACGCCAATCCTCCTCCTCCAGCTGGACCTCAGAGACCAACCAGCACAAAGCCCAATCCCCCTGGAGGGACTGGCTGAGACGGGGCAAAGGGGCGCAGCATGGCAAATAATCAAGACTGATGTTTCTCAGTAGGGGACTGGAACATCGTGCTGCACCTACCAGGTGGCTGTGGAGGAGGATGGAGGAGCAGGAGAGAATGGCTGGGGGAAGTCTCAGGTGGAGAGCCCGAGCTACACATCCTGATAGCTGTATGGTCAGAAGAAAACAGGCCAAGGAGCCAGGACAAAGTAGTATTTGCTGTAGAGAGCTCAAGTGTAATTCAATGACGAAGACAGAGCCACTCCGGACAATGACTGGTCAAATGGACAATTTCTTACATACATTTCACTGAAAGGCTGAGCCCTCCAAAAATCTGAAATCTGATAGGCTGAAACACTAGCATTCTCACAGAATCACATGGAAAGGTATGTCTGAGACTGTAAATATTGTGCCTTCTTTTGTAATATTTGTATTATTGTTAAACCCTTTAAGTCTGAGACTATAAATGTATTATAAATAGATAGATCAATGGTTGTGAGAACAAAGTATTTGTTCGGATTATTTAACTTCACAGATCAAAGAGAAAGGAAAGCAATGTTGATGGATGGACAGGAAATAATTTAATGATTCATGTGTAATCATGGTGAATATTTCTTGATGTATGAAGATAGATGTAAGAAGTTAGATAAAACATATTCTACTGTCTGTTTTGCCTGTCTGTTTTTTTATATATATGTAAAAATGTCAATATGTTGATCGGTATGAGAAGAAATATTGTAATTATTTACTGTATACTGAGAACGCTAGTTTTCTAGTAAAGACCAAATACGTTCTCAAAAAAGTAAAACAATTACTAGGAGTGGTATGTGTGTGCACAGCATGGAGGTATTTACTGGGTTATACCCCAAAATTACCATAACATCTGCAGGGGGTTGATAGGATTAATGATCATAACCAATGATTCAACTTCAACATTCAAGATTTCTGGCTGTCAAAATTTGTTTCTGACACATATTCAAATCCCCCCCACCACAAATTAATCCCAGATCATTCCTTTCTCTGTGGCGTTTCAACTGCTCAGTGATGGAGGAAAAGATCCACTTTGACATTATGGGTTATTATGTCTAGATTAGTGGCTAAAAAACGATGTAAAGATGGTTGAATACTCTCTGAAGCCACTGTAATGCACAAACAGGACTGTGACACGACGTTGGTGTGCACTGGGAGACATTCCTCATCTAATTCAATTGAGATGTCTTCTTTATATGAGCAGGGATGCCTGTTTCTGTCTTCCTTCTAATCTAAGCAAGTGAATGGACACTCCAGTCCACTAGATCCACTAGATCGAGTTCTGTGGGGGGGTGTCCATACTTGAGGACAGTTGAATGGACCTTCATTAAGATCTTGCATCAAAATAGCAGACAATAATGAAACACAGCATCTCCCTGGTTTGACAGGTCCACAGAGGAGCAGTAGGAGACATCCATAGTTACAGCCAGGGTCTGCTGCTGCCTCCTGTTGGATTTCAGAAGTAGCACAGCAGATGAGGAATCACTGCATGACTTTATACGATAACATCTCAATCTTACTTGATAAAACTGAAATGACAACTGACCTGAATAGAAGGATTGTTTCAGAATGCTGTCCAACTCCCCCGGTGCTGTGGAGGTTTGAATAGAGTCCAATGCCACAGTGTTCAGGGGTGAAGCACAGAGCAGCAGAGACAACTCTATCCAGTTGTCAGATGTCCAGATTGATAATATAATCTAAAGATGTCATCAAGCTGGACACACAACTACTGAAATGTCTCTCACATCGCACGTCTACACTTTAGTGGGCATCCTTTGCTCTTCCTGGCATCCACCAGTGGTGTTCAGGGTTGACTGCTTCTTCTTTATCTCCTGTGGTAGAATTATAATCTATAAGAATATAATTAAAAACATATAGGATATTAGTTTATAGTTTTGCTGAAATATATTATCCTACAAAAAATGTATTGTAGGAGTGTGATAGGGCAATATATTAGTACTTACGTTATAGTATAAATAGTATCTTAAAAGGCCTCTATAATTATCAATTTAAAATACCCTAGGATGGGATTATATTATGATTAAGCCTTATAAATCTCTTATTATTAAGAGTTAGGTCTACTCTGTTTACAGTTTCGTTACACTGTCCAATGCACCATAAAGAGAGGTAGTTTTACTTTGTTTACAATCATATAATGAAGCCTTTCCTTGTGTAAAAGTTGGGGATGGACGACAGATGAAAAGCGCAGTTGCTCCGTCGCACATTGATGACGTTTACAAGTTGTATTTACTGGGGGAACTGCTGGAAGATTTGTAGAGGCAGATTTTCTTCCCAAACACACATTTCTAGTCTTCTATCAGGTACGACAGCACTCTTTGTCATCGGTATATACGATGTGTATTAGTAATACATTAGATCGTTAAAGTAGTCTACGAGAATTATACTGAAATGCAGCCGTGTCGAACCCATGACAGCTTAGCTTGCTACTCTACGCGTTAGCTAACTGTTTGCTAGCTAACTATCTAGCTAACTATCTAGCTAACGCCGCTACTACTTAGTGCTGCTACTAACCCGCTTGACAGGTGACACCTGACATGTGACTGGCTAGCTAGTTAGCTGTATCTCTGCAGATTCTCTTATGAATTATTACTGCAAAGTGTTGATTGTATGGTTGGGTAACAAAGTTGTTGTTAAGCCGCTAAAGAGGTTAGCAAGCATATGGTTAACGTTAATGACCGATGAAGTCCCGTTGTTTTGCATGAGAGAGAAATAGCAATCTAGTTTACCTGTTCAAACATGACCAGTCCGGGTCCGATCTTCGTTCCTGCTTATATCCAACTCACTGATAAGCACTTGGAGAAAAAGAAAATACAGTTCACTTCAAATCTCCCTCTCCCACGCACAGACAGAATGGCATGTATCTTCAAACTGTTCGATTGCAAATGTACTGGAAGTTCTCCTAGAGACACCACTTCCAAAATAACGATGCACAAAGAAATAAGTGGGTATCTTACCGTTGATTAGGCGTGGAGGTTATTAGGCTGTCTGTGTGCAGAATGGTTGGGAAGAGAAGGAATAATGATCTGATGATATGTTGTATGCAAACGTTTTATACATGCTAATTATAGTTAATTTGTACCTTTGTCTCCCATATCTTCTACTATTTCCTCCTATAAATTGTCTGCATTTCTCCCCAGGGCCAGGATCTTGGGCTCCAGAAGCAGCATCAGAATTATCTTGGATGGAGTGAGCGTGGAGCCCTAGTGAGATGACTGACCAGGGCAACAACAACCAGAACATCTCCTGCAACCCCTTTGCTGCCCTTTTCAGCTCACTGGCTGATGCCAAGCAGTTTGCATCAGGCCAGAAACCACAGCAGCTGTCTGCTGAACCGCCATGTGAGTAGGTTGTCAAATCCTTTGCAAGCCTCTGTTAACAATTTTAGCCAATGATTACTTGGCCAGGCCCAGGGGGCTCATTATACAATTTCAAGGCTGGAGAAGCATCTGCTGTGTTTGGCAATATAGCCCATGTTAACATTTTGGCATTAATTAATGCATGTGGTTCCATCCTTACCTTTTGTGTCCTGTATTACAGTGGAGGACTCAGGAGAGAGCCAGTCAGAGTCAGAGAACTCTGTGTCAGACAGCATTGATGACAATGACGACTCGGTGGCAGAAATCAGCCGTTCATTCCGCTCTCGCCAGGAACTGTGTGAACAGCTCAATGTCAATCACATGATCCAACGAATATTCCTCATCACACTGGACAACAGTGAGTCAAAGGAAAAATATGTCAGACTTGGATCTGAAACTGAGACTGAAAGGCTGCATGTTAGGCCATTATGTATGTAGTGGAGTTCAAGC
This sequence comes from Diretmoides pauciradiatus, assembly GCA_900660315.1. Lineage (NCBI taxonomy): Eukaryota > Metazoa > Chordata > Actinopteri > Trachichthyiformes > Diretmidae > Diretmoides > Diretmoides pauciradiatus. The sequence continues at coordinate 729 of CABFOS010055901.1, read as the reverse complement.
TGTTTCTAATTTTGAACCGACATGCCTAGAGCAAGACTAAGCAGTCAAAACTAATTTCCATACAGCTTTGTGATTATATCAGAGATTCTTATGCTTTAGAAAAAAAATCTTTTATTTTTATTTTTATTTTTTACACGTATTGGTCTTAGTCCCAAGTATTTTTTTGTTTTGGATGTAAATGTGCCAGGCTCAGAAGGTGACTTTTTTATTGATTGACCCAGGACTACAGTACCATACTGTGCCTATTTTAATGACACTTGTTTAAAATAAAACCTATGGTGGACTGTGGACTGATTACACCCACATACTGCTTCCACTCCAGAGACACATTCACAAGAGTGAATCTCTTGCACAGCATTGTATCCTGCCACCATTCTAATTTTGTCATTTGTACGCTATAATAATGCATAGATTTCTTTTACATACCATTCTAACAATTGCTAGAAAGTGTTGCCACTTTGTATCATATTACGTTACACATTACATTAAGTCCCTACGACTGTCAGCTGCTGCTAGTATTTCTCTTTCTCAGTTTTCCAGTATTTCTGGTTGATGGATGCAGATAGCTTAGATGGAGTGAAATGTAACTAAAGCTGCGTTCAGCTATAGACTGAGCAGTTCCTTTCCTGGGAGTCACTTTCACGACAGAATCAACTGTAGGAGAGTGACTAATTGATCAATGTTTTCACTCTGTGTGTGTGTGTGTGTGTGTGTGTGTGTGTGTGTGGG
>CABFOS010055890.1:10774-24146 GCA_900660315.1 Diretmoides pauciradiatus | reverse complement strand
GATTTTGAAATTTTCAGTTTAACATGATTTATATGTGATTTCCAATTTAATTTCTCATCAATGATAACTCCAAGAAATTTGGTTTCAGACACGATTTCAATTTCAGAGTTGTTTATTGTCAATTTACTGTTTAGACTCTTGGACTTTTTTCCGAATATAATACACTTTGTTTTCCCTAAATGAAGTGATAATTTGTTTAGATCAAACCATTGTTTAAGTAGCTGCAGTTCCTTCTCCACCGTGTCCAGAAGCTGCTCCAAGTGATCCCCACTGCAGAACACAGTCGTATCGTCAGCATGTTAAAAACATATCAACACCATAGTTTTATTGTCAGAAGCTTGCATACAGTGTATCCTCACTGTCTAAAAAGTCAGCTCATTACCGTAACCCAATCTTCACCCTAACCTAATCACCATCATAACTCATCATCAGAGCTCTCATATCAATATCACGACTCAGTCACAGTCAATGAACATTTGCTAAATAGTCATATTCTGTTACTCAACAGTTGTGTGTTCCCATTCATAAGGTTTTCCATTGCCAGTGGACTGCTGAGAGAAAAATAAACTGAGGGATAGATGGAGAAGGGGAAGGAGACAAAGGATAGCATAGCACACAGTACCAGGTTGGGTGGGTCACAGACATGGAGAGGAGCTTCAGGGTGGAGCCATGCTGCCACCAGAAAACCATATCACCATGACACTGTTGCTTTTTTTAGCACCTGCTTTCCAGTTTGCAATGCTCTATTAGACAAAATGTCCATCTGCCGATATATTCAGAATGCACTGCGGAGGTTATTAACATGCCCTTGGCAAAAAGGGTTTAGCTCTGTGGGGCAGGCGTCTCCATAAATCGCAGCAGAGGCAGTTTTATTACAGGTTGTAAATAGAACTCCCAGCCATATTTTATGACAGCCATCACTAACTCATTCTGATTCTTATTACCTCTCTGTTCTCTGACTTGCAGGAACATTCACTGACACATTCTGTGCATAAGTTTATGTGGTATAAAGGATTGATTGTAAAGAAATGTATTCCTGATGTAATTGCACCTTCAGCTTGTGCCACACTTTTGACTTCAATTGCTGTTTTCATGTATATTATAACAAGCCCAGCCTGTTTCTGAATGGTTACATATAAAATTTACATATGGATGCAATGGAAGCAATTTGGTGGCAGAGCCATTATGCATGTTATGACGATGCAGCCCACAGTACCGTTCTGATTAGTGTAGAAACTCAGATTATCTTCATTGTGTTTTACGGGAGCACATACATTTGCTGTTTTCAAAGGGCTGTTGAATGCCAAATGATTTGATAAGAACGGATACTCTACCAGTTCATTGTGAAGTGGGTGACTTTTGAATCAAAGCGCATCAGTAAATATCAAACCACAACATATCTATTGATAACATCCCTTTGCAAGCCATCGAGATGTCCAGTTTTCATAATGTTACCATCACCCAGACACATTACAATCATATTTACCAATCACTTTCAATCAGTTGTAACAAAGACTGTGGACCTTTTCTAGCCTGGCTTGTTTACTTATTTAAATTGGCTGACAGGGCTGTAATCAGCTTATGATCTCTAACATTTGGTTGCCAGGAGCCATACTGGGATTTACTATATTTGAGTATGTTGCTCTGTTAACCATTGTCCATACATTTTGGGAAGAAAAAAAAACAAATAAGTAACAAATAAGTACACACTGGCTTTGGATGTCCTGGATTCAATATATGTGTTATGCTAATATGAGTGGCCTTGAGAAGCATGAAACAAACAACATTTAGAGACTAACAAAAGAAGCATTATTTGGTTGAAAGTTGCTGAGCTCTGATTCCAATGAATTATAATTGGAACGTTAATCATGACCCAGATGGTAGCAATGCTGGAGAAATTATCATTTCAGAGCAGCACAACAGTCATTTCAAGAGAGACAAACAACCAAATCTATTCCATTATGGACTTCCAAACTACACCCCTGTCCTGTGCTGGGACACAAATGGGCGGAGTGAATGGGGATGGATGGTTGGATTAGGAATGCCGGGAGAGAGTAGATTATCCAGTATCTGGGCAGGCAGATGCGCAGAAGAGAAAACGACTACACAAAGAGCCAGATCTCCATCAGGGGATCAATTCATGGTACTCGCTCTGTCACTTCCTGTGAAAAAGCAAATTTCATGGTGTGTTTTCAAGAGTCCAGCTTCAGAAAAACAGTAAAAGGACAGTTCTATTCTCTTATGCTCCATCTCTGGGTTGTGTTGTCAGATGGGGAATCCAATGTGCACTTTTCTTACAAACACACACATGGTTTCACATGGGCACACACGAACACACACATGCATGCTGTAACCTACATCTGCTGTGAATGCCTGTGTGTAAATTTTTTAAGAGGTTTAGCTGGAGAGAGCTGCAATGAGGGTCGCTGCTGGCTGAGTTTCTCAGCCCGGGGCCCCTTGCCTCACTCCCCCATTTCACCCCACAGAGCTTCATCCTTATCACTGTCCTGCACCCCTTCACTGCTGAAGCCGGGCTCCTCTCCTGCTCGACCACGTTTATCCAGGGGGCTCTTGTCTGGGGGTGATAAGCTGACAGACTCCCTAGTATGGATCCAGGGGTTCCCGCCATCCCCTCCACTCCACCCCACTCCACTCTACTCTACTCTATTCCCCTTTACTCCATCCACAGTGATAGGGACAGTTTTGGCAAGAGGAGGAGTACCCTATACAATACTTCTTTGCCTTCCCTCCCCACATCTACATTGGCTATCACACACTACACAGCCAGGTCGTAAGCTTCCCAGCTCTCCCTTTCCCTCTTCTTATTGCCTCCCCTTCACCTCCCTTCCATTTGTTAGTACTGTATTAAAGAGGCAAAATGTATTTTGTAGTGCACATATATTTGAATGGCTATTGTAATGGGCTCATAGGGACCGTAGACGAAGGCAGCACGGATGCTAATTCCAGCTACGCTTCACCAGATTGATGTCTTTGTGAACTAATTTTACACAAGAGTCGGCACACATCAAAGTCTGTCCTTTTTTTTCTACTGATGATACACACACACACACACACACACACACACACACACACACACACACACATTGTTTTTGGAACATCTGTCCCATTTATCTGAAGTTAATTTTCAGAACTTTCCCACATAATCGTTAATATGTCTGACTCAGATTCATCTGTTGTGGTGCCAATTAGCTACATATGGCAATGGATGTGCAGTAATAAGATGAACACTAGCTTTTACATTAGCCTAAACTTGGGAAAAAAAATAGGTCTCAGCTCCCTGGTGTCGCAGCAGCTCATGTATAGGCACCAATGAATTAAATGCTGAATGTGGGGATGAGTGAATGAATGCTGCACATTAAGAGCAACAATGCTACTGCCATTACAGTAATATTGCTAAGGCTCTTGCTCTTTATCCATGGTGTATGAGGAAGTGGAACCAGGTAACATACACACTAAGTCTGTCACTGCAGACCACTTACTATTTAATACAAGCTGTACCACCTGCTCCATGTAATTTCCTCCACTATCCGCTTGCATCTAAGCTACTGAGTGTTTAGTCTTGCCAAGATCACTTAAAATTGGAGCCTAAGGCAAGCACTTACCGTACTATGCCCAGCTCTTGACTCACTATGTAAAGAGAGTAATCTCTGAGTATTACAGTATTACACATATAGGCTACTGGTGAAAAACTCCTATTTAGGGATTGACATGCAACAAGATATAGCCTATTGTACAATCAGTGGTTTGGGGAGAACACATTTACCTACTCTGGTATAGATTTTCTGTGTAAGTTTGTTGTTAGGTATATACTAACTATGGTGTAATAGCCCAGAGAGAAGCAAACATTGCGCTTGTTTATCTGTCATTGGAAATGTGTACTGCCAACAAATGTTCTCGCTGATGTCTTGGTGAAAGTACACATCTCTTTTCTCATCTGCAGAAAGCTTAATTATAGTTCCTCGTATTATTGCAGGTTGTTAAGACGGGAAAAAGAGATGGAGGGAAGGAAGAGGAGACGGGGGAGGGGTGGGTAGGCAACGTTGAAGATTATGTGTGGATTCAGGATATTAATTTGCACTGTGTATAAAAAATTATGGACTTAATCATGGATTCCCTCAGAAGATGTAATTAGAACATTAAAGCCATGGTGTGTGTACGAGACAGCCTGTTCACGCTCTTTGCTTGTGAAGTACCTGTTTTATGAACTTGGGTGCATAATGACCTTGGAGGTTTGTCAGAGAAATGTGACTGATATTGTCATAAATAGTGTGCCTCTATATTCATCAGAGAGAAATCACCTAGTTATCTGTAAGAACATAGATCTTTTTCACTGACGGTTCATGCTTAAGTTGACTTTGGTCTTTTTATATCAAACTCGTGTACATTGCAAAAGTAGTCAGTAGTAGTAGTAGTAGTAGTAGTAGTAGTAGTAGTAGTAGTAGTAGTAGTAGTAGTAGTACTACAATAATACAGTTACTAGAATCATAGGCATTTATCATTGTTAGCTTTTTTGTAGTCTTAAACCTAATAGAAAATGCTTGATAACTGTCTTGCCTTGGCAGCTAACAGGTCGACTGCTTCCTCTTAGAGTGGTGCCACAGGCAGTAGCTTTCAGTGATTTTCAGTGATTCAAATTTTAGAAAGCTTAATGATGGGACATCTGATTGATTGATGTAATTCTCTCACAATAATATAAAAAATTAAGCAAGTAATAAGTCAGTTTTTTAAATAATTGTATAAACAGTTTTTTTTTACTGCTGTGTTCCAAAACTGGGATGGTTTTGAGTATTATTGTTCTTTTGGTTTTAATACTCCATACTTAGGCATGTGTAAAATAATGAAACCGTTGATTTGTAGATTGCATTATGGTTTGGTCGGAGACCTGCCTCACATGGCACCAGGCAAATTTCTCCGAAATTAGTTTGTTTAAACTTACATTTGAGAAAAAGAGGGCATCCTGGTGTCTCAGTGGTCTAGGGCAGTGGTTCTCAACTGGTCTGACCTTGGGACCCACATTTTCCCATGGTCATTACTGTAAGTCGTGACCCACTTTTATAGAATTCAAACTGCATTCGTCATAACTTTTTTTAACATAAAATAAACAAATATTTTCATCCCTGCATTCAGAGCACATTACTCTTATCAATAACAAACTGATCCTGATTAATAAACTGATGAGTATGAACATCACAACTGCTGCTGATCCTGGTGAATATGAATAATATGAACATCATAACTGCATAACTGTGTCTACACACATAATATGATCGTCTCTCTAATTAGACTAGACGGACTGTTTTCACTTTTTGATTGATGTCTTTTTATTTCAAGCAAGTAAAAAAAAGAGTAAAAACAACATAACAAAACAAAATGAAAGTAGTATAATAGAATAATACAGTAAAAAAAAACAATGAGCAAAAAAAAAACAACTAACCGAACAACATCAAGCGAAGCAGGAAGAAGTTTGCACTTATTAAATCCTTCCCCTTTCAGGTATTTGGGGAAGCTAATGAGATAGTTGGGGCTGTGGTTTACTCCTGATAAGAGTCTGGGTACTTTTGCATTCAAACATTTTTTGGACCACTCACTCCACGACCCATTCAGAACGAGTCCGCGACCCACTTTTGGGTCTAGGGCCTGGGACCTACTGTATGTCGTGTTTCATCCCTCCTGTCTTTTTCTACTGCTACTATTAAATAAAAAGCAAAAAGCCAACACACACACACACACACACAAAAACATTTGAGAAAAAGTAACAACCCTAGCACAGCTGAATAAGAGTGCCACCCAGTGCTTTCTTTTGCCTGTCAACATTCACAAGCACAGCTGGCTGGGTCATGAGGCGTGAACCCTACAATCTCCACACCAGAGTGCTCCTGTCTGATCACCTACTCTTTTTTTCCTGCTCTCTTATCTCTCCTTGCTCCGCTGCCACTGGTGAATCCCAACCCTTACCTTGGCAAGGCTGATGCAACCTCCTTGCGAAGGCTTTTTTTAAAGAGCATCTATATACAGTAACTGGCATGGCTATTAGGATCAGGGAGTGAGGATTAGAGCTGCGTATTGCCCATGAGAGCACCTTGCCTCTCCTCACACCCCCCTCACACCCAACCACTCCTCACCCTTGCCTGCCTGTTTGTTTGTTCACATTACCAGACAACCTTAGTCGCACACACCCCTGCAGTGCAGACTGGATTGTGCGCCCACCTCTCCTCCCCTCCATGGTGTTAAGCTCTGAGCAAAAGTGCGAGTGCTGAGAAATGAATTCCCTCTGAAACCCAGAGTGAGGAGGGCAGGAAATAATTCAGCAGCAGCCCTAGCAGCAGTGTCGGCATCGACAGCGGTGGCAGCAGCGAGCGTGAGAGAGACAGAAAGAGAGAGAGTGAGTGTGTGTGTGTGTGTGTGTGTGTGTATGAATGAGAGCGAGTTCCAATGCACTGTGCTGAGCTTAGCTGAGCCATGCTGTCGCGTGGCAAGCTGTGTGTTCCATTTGGTTCCTGTGCGCTCTGGTGAGGCAGAGCTTACAGGAGGTAGAGATGTGGCTACACTGGGAGCCCCAGCATCAGTGAAGAGTAGCACCCATCCTGGGCATCACAGAGCAGCATGGTAGGACTGGAGACCCGCCGCTGACTCCAGCGTGACTGATGATGACAGCCCACGCGTGGGTTACCATGCGCCACAGCTGTGCCGCTCTAGGAGGAAACACAGCCATGTGAAAGTGACTCGGCTGTCAGCAACTCTTGGACATGTTTTCCAGGGCAAAGTCTGGATTGCTTTCTGTGTTTGAACTTGTTTTTTTTCTCTCGGTCCTGTCTGTCTGTCTGGAACTCACCTATCAGGCAAGGACTAAAGGCAGATGGAACAAGGGGGGTAAGTGATGATGGGTTTATTTGGCTTAAAGTCTGGGTTTGAAGTCATAAGTTGATGAACCTAGCCAATATGTTTGTTAAGCTGTTTGAAGGGTTGATGGATGTCTGAAGGTGATCTCAGGTGGGACAGTGTTGAAAACATAGGTTGCCCTTGCCTTGAAACTGTACAGCGCTTGTGGATGTTTGTTCTCACAAGATTACTTTGCATAAGATTGAAAATAATTAGCATTTTGCAATTTGCATATATTTTCTTTGTTAATTTGTTATGCTTTTGGTACTTTTGCCTCTACTGAAAGGATAGTATTATGACTCACTGTGGCAGCTGACATATGTTCAAAGGAAGTTGACCTGTCTTTGTGTTCATGCGAATAAAGCTGGAAGTGATGATATGGATGATGTGTTCAAATAGTGTACCTATGCCAGCTGATTATTTGACTAACTTTTATAGTACTAGCTGATGATGTGATTTCCCCATTTCCTGACAATGTCTCAGCTGTGATTTTGGTTTAAAAACTGGATCACCAGTCTAAGGAGAGGTGTTAATAATTCATCTCAGCCCCTCCGTGGGAGCCATCCTCTTCCTTCTCTTGTAGCATTTAATCCCCTTTGTTGGATTAAAGGAACCTCTAATCTTAGTGCTACTGCTCAGTGAGAAGGCTGAGAGATGCTCCCTGCAGCCCATCAGCTTTGATAGCACTCAAGGCGCATGCTCTGTGGGATATGTGTGTCTTCAAAGTGTCACCACTGTGATCAATTTAATGATTCCTTGTCACTTTCCTTTTGCTCTTTTTCTGCCTCACCCACTCCTTACTTTGCATTCCTTCACATGCATTTTACCCGCCTTGTACTACTGTATGTCCTTAGTATCTTTGCAGACATAGATCATTACTGCACAGGAATCCCAAATTCAGATAGAGTATTCTTAGATATTGAGTGATAGAAGAGCACCTCTTTTAATGCCTGATTCTTCCCTTCCTTTAATTTATTTGATATGCTGTAGAACTTGTGGTTGTAGCGTCAGTAGTATAGATTCACAGTATATTTTTGCTGCATATAACACAGTCCCAGCTATTTGATTTGCACATTCAACATAACGCCCCATGATTGATGAAAACGATGAGAATAAAGTTCTCTTCTGTCACAGATTTTTTTACAAAAAAATATCCACCCCATTCTTGAATTACTAGAAATGAAGGGTGAAACTTAATTCAAGTTGAAATTTGGTGTTGGCACAAATATAAATCAGCAATCTTCTACACCAAATGTAAAAGAGTAAAATGCCAGCTATTGTTGGCCTCTGGTGAAATGGAGGGCAGTGACCTCCCATAGTGTAATTAGGCCACAGACTCTATCCCTAGCTGTGCACAATTGAACTCATCATTCCATAATCATATTCAAACTGCAACCTTAGATGCTGAATTATATTTTGTGTCAAATTTTAGAAAGTAATTTTATCCACGATTAAGATAAGATTGGTGCAGAGTAGACAAATGTCTTTGGATGCACTGTCATTATCTATCTGGGTGGGGATAACTACTTTCTGTTTAATTTGTATGTTAGCCCAATGTCACTGGATTTCTCACAGTCGCTGTAATCTTTATAGAAAGACTAAATTGCCATTCATTATCACCTTAAATTAATATTTCCATCCCATGTCTGTCATTATCCATACACTGTTTAGAATTACTGTAGCTGAATTATCACTATTTTGCCTACTGTTACTATTTATATATCAGAGTACACACTGGAGCCGTGTATGTAGAATGCATTGCCACATGCCATCTCATTAACACAGTATAGATTACTTGGTTAGCAACTTTGTGAGTCAATGATTGTGGGTTGTTGACATTGATGTCTTATGTGTATGTGTCAAATCATACCACTTTCTAAACCTCTTAAGTTAGGGAGGTCACCCCTTAGTCAAATTATAGACAAAATGAAGTGCAATCGTTTTAAAGAAAAAGTAAAAGCAACGTGTTGTATAGATTTTCCATAAAATTGGACAATACATGTAAAATGTCGCAATGCACAAAAATGGAAAATGAATGGACTATCCTTAACAAGTCTCATTTTGAATTACAGAAATGTTGTAAGTAATTGCTGGTCAAGGTTCTTCTTATCTTGACGTGAGGATGTGTTATTCATATTTATACAGTGTAATATTACCAGTGCAGTTTCTTATTAGTGTAACAACACTGAAAGCAAAAATTGTCCCACACAGTGATGTTGAGTAATGACACAAGTGGTTCAGAAAGTGGTCACCTAGTAGTCAAAAGCTTGCTGGTTTGATCCCTGTAGCAACACTGCCCAATATTAGTAACTAAATACAGTTCTACAACACAATGGGCACAATATCAAGGCTTGATTTCATACATGCCTCTCTGGGATAACTATTGCATAAAGTAAAATAAAATAACCTTACTTTACTAATTACTATTAATTAAATTAAACTTTATTGTCATTATACTATGGTGCTGTGCAAAACAGCAAAAACAACCCATACATACTATGTACTACATACTATAAATAAAGCAATAAAATATGATATACATTTATTTCAACGATACCCTGGAGTTTTTGGTTCATCACCACAAACCAATTATTATAACCAATTATACCAGAGATTATTCAGGTGTGCAAGAGACTTTTGATGACCTGAAAAAAGACAAATAGGAAATCCACAAATGACAAAACAATTTAGCTCTATTGCTGTGTGTTAGGAAAAAGTTGTCAACCTAAAACACCATGGAGACCAAAAAATGACACCTTAGGTATTCATGAGGTGGGGTTTCCGGTGGTTAGTCATTACTTGTACAATCTGTGTTAAATAAAATGTGTTTATAAAAACATTTTAGTACTTCCAGTGTAATTGCAATGCAAGCTGCCAAATAATATTTCTCAAAAACACACTTCACTCTACTGACTAATGTATATTTACAGTAAGTGTATTGTAACAAAGGTTTAATGAACTGAATTAAGTTATTTCCACAACATCACTTTAAAAAAGTGTGAAAAAGTGTCAGCCACCATCCTGCAATCTCTCTGATAATCCTACTGCCAGTGCTTACTGTACCCCCTGAAACACCAGCTCAGACACTGTAAGGGTAAAGGCAGGTAATTGAGTCATATATTCAATGCTACTGTTACCCACTTCCAGAGTGACTGAATCACTGATTTTCTTTCTGCTTGAATGACACTAACCTTTTAAGAAGAGCTCTGGGACATCTGCAAATAATTGTGAAATGAAGGTTCAATTGACTGATATTCCATATAATTACCATTAATATTAATCCAAGGTTCTCTATACTACTTGTATTTTATCAAATCATAGATAAGAGAACATCTCTTTATTGTTAAAATTCTGTCAAATTTTGTTTCCTTTTGAATGTCATCTTTGCACAGCCTCTGATATAGGTGACAATACCAGGATACATAATTGATACAGTGCTAGTTATGGTACAGTGAAGATATATAGTAGTAGATGGTTATAGAAATATTATATACTACATTAATATCTTCCAGCATCTAGAGAGACTAAATTACCAATCCTGAAGGTCCTGAGTTTCAGAAACAACCTTCTCATTCCCTATGCATGATGTGTAACATACCCTGAATTCAGAAAATTACTGCTCATACTGTGCTGCAGAGACAGCCTCCATAACTAATATCACACACACACCAAGATCAGGAAGAGATTGAAGTGAGTCTGGCAATACTGGGGGAAAAACCAATTGGATGTATTGGATGTACGATCCCACCAAAGTACAATGAATGGTGATGAGAGGACAGTACCAGGTGGAAAATAGCTTGGCAATGTTAGCACAGAGCTCCAAAGGCGAATGATATGTGGTTCAGCAACAGGGTCATTTTTCCTTCCGTAAAAGGTTTACGGCTTCAACCACGGCCTTACTAAAGAGCGTCCAGTTGAGGCAGTCAGTGAAAGGATAATGGTAAAGAGAAGTGACCTACCCCAGTTATAGAAATGTCAATCGCTCTCCTTGATCTCCCACAAGTGAGTATCCGACCGTCTGTGGTGGGACCAGGAGAGTATCAAATTTATAGACCAGGAGAGGAGGCTTGAATATTATCACTTCCTACCCGTGTAGGCTACAGGACCAAGCTGGCATCACTACAACGGTGGATACTGCATAACTACACAGTTAGTGAGTGTTAAACAGGGATGGCCTGCCCACAATAAGCAGAACTTGGCAACCATAATGTATATAGTATCACTTGGTGTGAAATTTACAAGACATTAACCCTCAATAAATGTTGTTATGCTGCCACTACATCCAACATATCAGTTAAATAGATGCATTTGCATTTGCAACTCATATCGTAATTTTTTAAAATCATGTCCATCCTAGTTTTGAAATAGAATCGGGAGTTCAACAGTCTTATGGCCTGTGGGATGAAGTTGAGCCTGGTGATGTGGGAGCGGATGCTGCGGTACCGTCTGCCGGATGGCAGCAAACAGAGCAGTTTGTGGCTGGGGTGGTTTGATGATCATGTTGGCCTCCTTCCTGCAGCGCTAGGTGTAGAGGACCTCCATGGAAGGCAGCTCCGTCCTGGTGATGTGCTGAGCAGTTTTCACCACCCTCTGTAGTGCCTTATGGTTGAGGGCGGTGCAATTACCATATCAGGCGGTGATGCAGCCGGTCATGAGACTCTCGATGGTGCAGCTGTAGAGTTTCCTGGAGTCCATGTTGAGCCTCCTCAGCCTGCAGAGGAAGAAGAGCTGCTGTGTCACTGTCCTGGTGATGATGTCAGTGTGGTGAGTCCAGGTCAGGTCCTCGCTGATGTTGACCCCGAGGACCTGAAGCTGCTGACTCTTTCCACCGTAGACCCATTGATGGAGACGGGGGGCGTGTCCTTCTCTGTTGCTTCCTGTAGTCTACAATCAGCTCCTTTGTTTTGCTGACGTTGAGATGGAGGATGTTGTCCTGACCAAGATGTCAAGATGTATGTGAAGACATCCACCAGTTGATCTGCACACACTTTGAGAACTCGGCCAGGGATGCCATCAGGTCCAGGTGCATTGCAGGGGTTAGACCTTTTGAAGGCTCTACACCTGGATATTATTAGTGGGCAGGGGTCCTGGGCGTTTTGTACCTGCTCAGTCAGGGAGTTCTTAAAGCGTGCATAAAAGGTGTTCAGATCATCCGGGAAAGATGTACCTCAGCACTGCTGGTTTTCCTTTTGTAGTCTGTGATGTTTCTTAGTCCAGACCACATGTTTGATTGGTCGGACCAGTGCTGGATGGTCTGTCTTGCTTGAGTTTCTGCCTATAGGCAGGCAGAAGCAAGACTGAGGCGTGGTCTGATTTGCCGAAGGGGGGACAAGGGAGGGCCTTATATCCTATCAAGCATACGTCGAGCGTAGGGCAGCTGATGTGTTGGTGGTATCTCGGTAGGACTTTCCTCAGGTTGCCGCTGTTAAAATCGCCGGCCACAATGAAAGCAGCTTCCGGCCGTGAGGTCTCAGTCCTATCGATAACTCCATACAGCTCGGCCAGTGCTTGGGTGGTGTCAGCGTGTGGTGGAAAGTACACCGCCATGAAAACGATCGATGTAAACTCCCTCGGGAGATAATAAGGCTGGGAGAACAGCCCGGAGAAATGATCACGTCTGAGCATCACTGGTTGTTGATCCCCAACCCTCCAACATAAGCCACACTCGCAAAACTGGCTGCTGGGGATAGTAATATTATACAAAATAACAAGTGAAAAAAGTACATGACAAAATAAATTAAATCAAATCACTGTCATAACTTTCTGTTAAAATCTTTGACTTGATGAACACAGTAAGTGCTGCCACACAACAAGGGTAAAATCACTCACTATCTTTGTTCCTGTGACTTTTTGCTGACATGCTATGACTCTGTGTATGTAACACTGTTCAGTTCTGCCAAAGAGTTTATTTCACCAACAACAAGCTACAAGCCAGCATGTGCATCTATAATGAAGAAGACTTTGCTCTCTCCTAATCATTCCATCATGATGAAAAATGGTAGAAAGGCAGAAAATAAGACTGCTGTTACTAGCTTAATCCAATTAGATCATTACGCTTTGTGCCACTGCAACATGATAAGACTCAGGCAGTTTCTTGAGTGTCATTGCCTTAATCTAGTATGCTTACCCGTTGTTAGTACAGTAATGAGTGTAATGTGCACAAGGCAAAAAGTGTGGGCGAGACTAAAGATACAGTGCAACAGGATTGTATAAACATTGCCAACATGGAAACAGGGTCGATATATCAATATTCAAATATATTGGACAAAATCAGTGGGCACCTCTATAAGTACCTTTCAGACCTTGTTTTTTGGCCCCTCATTATTGTTTGGGTGTTGTTAGTTGTTCTTTTTGTTAGCTATCTTTTGTAGTGACAATATTGTGTAGGGGTTTACTGGACAGCAGGGTTGAGAAGGGAACCCGTCCTTCAGCTTGCTGACCCAGGCTTAAGCTTTCATGTCGGTATCCATCC
>CABFOS010055890.1:0-10723 GCA_900660315.1 Diretmoides pauciradiatus | reverse complement strand
TAAACATGTGTGTTGCTAATGTGTCTGGAAGTTACCAATCATACAATGCATTACAATTTCAATTGACTTTACACTATTCTCAGGCCAAAGAACCATCTGAACATCATATGATTAAACATATGAATTATCTTTTTTTTAATGTCTAGCACAACCAGTCTTTTGAAATGAGGCTATATCATCAGGGAAAAACTGTAAAACTGTTGCATATTTGATTCTGGAAAAAAAAGATCAGTTCTGTGGATAATTATAGACTGAGGGAATTAAATGACTGATTCAGTAAATGGGTAAAATGCCATCACTGTGTATTGCACTTCCTCCTCCTCTTCACCACCTCCCTCGTCCCTCCTTTCACTGCCATACAGTACAGCTTAATTGCCACATTCCAGTCACACGTTCTCTAATGAAGCCGTCATCTAATTGCAGTGGAAATTACGCTTAACAATAACAGTGTTTTATGGGTGAATTTTGGACTGTAAATATGACAAGTTAGCTTGATGAATAGTAGTAGGTAGGTTTTACTGCCTAGGACCCTTTCACCCTGTCCTTTTTGACTTGACCATAGCCAAGTTATGGAATATTCACTTGATCAAATGTACAGAGAGTCCAACTGCAGTAGTGTATGCATGAATGCTCTTTTGCACACACCCCTCCCTTCCCCCCTCTCTCTTTATTTCTCCTTTTCTCTCTTGCACATGCTTATGGTGCTGCTGCTGATGATGATGATAGAATGCAAATCTTGCAAATTTTGGCTTGAATAATTTTAGTATTCAGCAAGAGGGCCGGGGCTGCCTTTTAGCTTGTACTGTAAGGCAATGTTTATGTTGCACACTGCAGAAGACATAAAGCTGCTTTCCAAGGCCATCGTTGTTGTTGTGAAATCCTTGGAAAATATCAGAAGAAAAGAATAGTGTTACATCAGTCTCTACCCAATTCTATTTTTCTACTGTTGCCAGGAAGATGGCGCTGTCATGGTCAGAAACAGCCATCCCTCACATAGCATCTCAGTAGACTAATATCTCAGTAAGCTTTTTTTACCTTATCTATGACTCTCTCCCTCTCACTCTAACTCAATCTCATTCGATATACCTCCTTACCTCTCTTTGCTCACTGCAATAAAACTTTAAAGAGATAAGAAGCTTTTTTTCTATTTCAGGGTCACCATTAGCCTGAATAATGCATTGACAAGAGAAGAGGAGTTTGAGTTCTATGGAGGATAGAAGCACAGCCTTCAATTAAATTATACATCATTATCACAGCTAGTAAGCTTGGTGCGATGGTACCCTCTCTTTCCTCCTCTAAATGTTACATGTTTCTGTCTTGTCCAATATTGTGTGTCAAGCAACAGCATCTTCCTGTGCCAGCACAGAGCTTGCCTATGCTGTTAGGAGGTGAGCAGAGAAAAACAGGGAGAACAGTCTAAGTCTGAAGTGGAGGCACAGCTTACATGTAAGGAAGCCATAGGCAAGGTTAGGTTAGGTGTGAGTCCATGGAGAGTAAAGCGGTTACAATTCCCCTCCCCTAGGATTCCATTCAAAAAATCTCTGTCCAAACAGCTGCTGAATGTCATTTTGGATGCCAAAGCTTTTGCTTTTTTGAGAGCTGTGAGACTGAAGTATTTATATGAAGCAAGGGATTTTGCATGGTCTATGTCTACAAAGGCCCCCTATACCCAGATCCCCATTAAAATCTGAGCACTCATTCCCTCACAAAGATGTCACCAAACTGGCAACTGTCCCTTGCAGTTGAAGTTATTTTTCACATATAATTGTATTTCACTTATATTTTGTCTTTTTGGCAGAATCTTGTAGCAATTCATAAAGTTGTCACTTTGAGCAACATTAAGCAAGCTAGCAGCCACATGCACATTGTGTTTCTTTAAATCCTACAGTGGGGTCCAAATGTCTGAGTCCACTACCAAGATGGAAATTACTTAGGAAATGGTTTTAATAGATGCACTCTTTTTTAACTTTTGAAACAGAGCTGAGGAGAAGACAATTTTATGCAGTTACTGTCATGTTAATAATGACTATAATAATGTTGTCAGACCAAACTGGCAGCACACATCTCAACGGCTCTCCATACACTATTTTAGCGAGTAAGATAATTATACATGGTTCATAGCTGGCTCAAGAAAATAGTTTTGCGGCCGCCCAGGTAGTCCAGCGGTAAAAGACGCTGCCTACCAACCCCGAGGTCGTAGGTTCGATCCTTGGGGTTGCTACCGGCTTGGCTGGGCGTCCCTACAGGCGCAATTGGCAGCGCCTGCAGGTGGGAAGCCGGACACGTGGATTTGTCCTGGTCGCTGCACTTGCACCTCTTACTGGTCGGTCGGGGCGCCTGTCGGTGGGGAGCGGAGCTGGGGAGGGTAACGTGTTCCTCCGCACGCGCTATGCCTCCCCGGTGAAACTCCTCGCCGGCTGGTGTACAAGAAGCGGTTGGCGACTTCACATGTGTCGGAGGAGGCATGTGCTAGTCTACACCCTCCCCAGACTGGCAGTGGGGGGCAGAGCGGCGACCGGGACCGCTTAGGCAGTGGAATTGGCTATGAACAATTGGGAGAAAAATGGGGTAAAAAAAAATAGTTTTTCAATCTGTAAGTATAAAATATAGAAATATATGGTACTGTAACTGGAGACAGTCTTGATGCAGCTTTTATTTGCATCAGGATTGCATTACCAATAGGGTCTTTATGCTTTGTATAAACTTCAGTGTTAGGCTTGTTACTCAAAAAAATAGTAATATATTTTGAAGTAATATTATTATTTTACTTAATATATTAGTCCCCGGGAACAGTAATTTATTAAACTAGACCCCCTTACAACACCCAAAATTGGCATTGGCATCCTTGCTTATCTTCAACAAGCAAAAACTACCTGAGTGGTACTGTAGATACAAGTTTCCACATGGGAGCATATGTGTTATTAATGCAATATTGTTTTTCAATAGCTACACTGATGTTGTTACCAATTAGATACACACATATTTATCCTCTGGTATGGGCAGTGGACTGGAAAATATTTAAGTTCATCCGATTGATTAACTCTAACTCTAATGTAAAGTACCTGAGTCAGTGTTAATGTCTAATGTACTGAAGAAGACATTGTATCAGTCAGGATATAGTTTCTTCACTACTAGGAGGAGAACTGAGCAGAGGAGTTAGGGAAGGACATTCTCAAGTGTGTTATTACCTGCCTTATATTACTGCTGCATTATTAACATTGTCCTTAGTCCACTATTTAATTAACCCCTAAGACCTTAATGTACCCACTAATAATGCATAATAATGGATTAACTTCCTGTTCTCATTACTAGGATTGATTGATTAAGATAACAGCTATATTATCGGTCATGTTTAAATATTACCATATTATCAGTGGGTTCCCGTTATTAAGTTACCAAGCGCAGGGAGCACCAGTGGAACAGTATTCTATGAGATTTTCTGTCTGTTTCTTACTCTGATGGAAGTGTAAGTTACTTAAAGCATCATAATTGAGTTTTGAAACTAGAGAAAGCAGTGCAATCAAGTGAACTGTTGTTTCTGGGGGATATAAGCTCAATAGCATCTTTGTCCAGACCCTCATCTTTGTTAACATACATTTTCCTGAGAAACCACATGTCTGATAACTGTTCCTCACAAATACAAACAGGAGGAACACGGTCAACAGACTGTGGGCGGGAGGGATGTCTGTACTGCAACTGTTTAGAGACAAGCGCCTTTGTGTGGGCTTTTCATATATGAAATTCCTGGCGTCAAGAGCTTGAACTCAACCTCTGGTCTTGTTATTTCTTTTATTATTCTTTAATGTGCAATACATTTATCAACAATTCAGCCACATCTTTGCCTTTATTCTCACACACAAAATAATGCTGCGTTGATGCACCCACGTTTACTATAAATACTACATGTAACTGTGGGTGTATCCAGTCCATTCACAACAAGAATTAATTGACAAGTTGTTGGCCAATCGCACACTGGGTGACCACACTTGGAAATGGTAAACAGTGTGAGACGCTAGCATACAGTATGAACAATATTGTGGTTTTGGGCCTTTGACAATAGTACATATAATATATACAGTACTAGATGAAGAGTAACATCATACAGTGTGTAGACACCTCAGAAAGTGTCTCTAATTTTGTTGATGTAAACTGTAAAAATTGACAAGTAAATTAGTTGCAATATCCAGTGCGTCAGTGAACCATCTGTAACCCCAGTTTTAATCAATGGATGTACAGTAAGTCTGTTTTTTTTCTTTTTGTGATTTAAAAAAAAAATCTGGTTTTAAAGCTTTGATGTTATGAGCTCACATTTTTTTGCATTCACTACATGTCTTCTGGATTTCCCCCTGTTCTTCTGACCCATTGCTACATTGATCATAATCATATGCAAATTGAGGCAGGATTGCACTATATGGAACTCCAGTCACATTACAAACTTGCTAACTTCTGAATCAGACATTATAGCGATGCAAACATAATCTCATTACAGTGCCCTGCAATTTTCATAAGAAAACAGTTGCATACAGAGGTATCAGAAGTATTTGTGATACCTGTACGATTTATGTATCTCAAAATGTGTTTTTGAATATTCTGAGTTGTCAATACCAGTAAGAGATTGAGATTGAGATATGAGATTCAGTTACACTCTGGACACCTGGTGGCAGCACAGTTGTCAACACAATTTGGGCATCCAGAAATTTTCTTTTATTAGTGTGAGAATTAAAACTTCATGACTGCTCACATATAAATGTCACATGTAAATGCTGACGAAGGCTGCTTAGCCGAAACGCGTCCATTTGTCCCATGTCCCACAATAAATGAAAAGAAGCATAATTCTGTGTGGGCATTTATTGTTACATATGCTCACATATAAAAATTGACGTGACAAAAACACAATGACGTGCTGGGTAAAAAAACCCAGATGTTCTGTTGTTCACAGTGGTAAATCAAATCAATGTATGTGCTTACACTTAAGTGTTGCTCTTTGCACCATCTAAATTTCAATTAGAAATACAAGTGATTGTATAATTGGAAAACCTGAATGTGACTGTGATTATCTTTGCCGACACCTTCCTCCTGTGAATAGCTGTGTCTGTGCAGTTCGCCAATGTAAACTCATATTTAGTGCGGCATTAGGCCTCTGTGCACGTTTGCGATGTTGGATTAAAGTGTTTATTGTTCAATTTATCATGCTCAGTTTGCCTGCCTTGAAAATATCTCCCTATCTCTGAATATGTAATGGCTTGTGCTTTGGAAATACGATGCAAGGAATATTAACAAGTGGTTTCTGTAATCTTCCAGCTGATGCCCTGCAAAGGTTCTAGAGAATGATTTCTTACAGAGCCCGAAATAACTTCTGGAATATTAACCTAAAGGCACTGAGCGTAAAACAAAGTAATTCTCAGAATATAGCTTTACCTGCTAAGGATCATTTTCATCTTAGGCCTGTAAAATGGTAACCTGATGCACCAGATGGTTTGCTAGACAGAACCATCTGGGAAGTCGTCATTGGAAACTGCTTGGAAAAGGGCAGGCACTTTAAAGAAAATACTTGGCAGGTGATTGGATGAACCATCTGTCTATCACCGTCTATCACGGGCTAACTTCAACCGATCAGATCAACCGACCACATGACGTAGTAAGAGGAGCGCCGAAGACAAAACACAACAATAAGCCGCAGTCTGAAAGCTACTGTAGCAAGTCAGTGCCATTCTTTGCTCTTCTTTCAACGAAGAAATACTCTCCAGTTCAGATAAAACTGATTCTATAGCAGCATCTACGTTAATGTCTTCAGGAGCCGCCGGTCTTCATTACGAACTGCTGTGGTTCGGCCCCAAGCGCATACCTTGAAGCCTGCCACGATGGATTCTCGTGTGATCGTCGTGATCTCGCGAATCCAGCTGCTGCACAAAGTTAGTAAAATGGAGGAAATGAGAAAATGTTGAATCACTGTGGACTTCATTCTGTGGTATCTACTCTGTTGTTTTTTTACCTTTGCTTTCTGTTGTAAAGGGTGGCTACTGGCTATGATGCAGTGGCAGCATAAAATGATATGAGGCCATGGTTGCTTTGAAAGATGAGATGGGGGCCTTTACACTGAGGCTGGATTAAGAGTTTAATGACTGGTAAAATTGTGGCACTTCGTCCAAGGTGACCTCTGCGGAGGTGATCATGCCAAAGCTAGATGAAAAGTGAAGGTAATCCTTTCTTCCTCGGTCCCAGATAGCTGTCACCAGCACACACATTGTCACCAAGGCCCAAGGCATGTAATTACACTTTTATTGGCTTTAGGGGGACTGCACCATTTATTTAAAGAATAATCTCACTGCACAAGCCACAGTACAAATAGATCCCCATGAAGTCCTCGTGTTGTGACGTGAGAAGCTGTTTAATAGAATTTTATGAATATAGGTTTGATGCATTGTTAATATGGTGGAGGGTGTTAATGCTGAATGTTATCCAGACAAATTCATATCCCTATCTTCCCTGCAGTTGAAGAGCAAGGCCATACTGTATGAGTGTGAGAGTGGCAGCATGCAAGTGTCTGGGTCTACTGCCAACCAGCCTTGACACCATTAGGTCTGGTGACACATTAAGGTTCTGTTTGCCTTGTAATTTGTTTTGTCTGTCAATTTGATGGATGTCTTGTTTGCCAGCACTTCCTCACACATTGGAAAATGGTGGCTCGAGGACATTGTTAAACGCAGTTCAGAAAGGGAGGCAGAAGGCATTTGTTTTCTCCAAACAGGTTTTTTGTGTTAATGGGTGTGGGCAACATTGTCAGGACTCTGTACCATGCCAGACACTGGATAATTAAAGGTGAAAAGCTAATTTGGGGAGAATGGCAGGGCAGGTCCAGAGGCTCGAGTGAGGTAGAAAGAGGGAGCCCAGGGACATCCTTGAAATAATTTTCTCAGATCATTGCGGAGATTTTGAGTTTGAGGCCGACCACTGCATTTGTCAACCCTCACTCTACAATCCTGCAATGGCTGGCTACAACATTTCCAAAAATATTACAAATCAGGTCCCTTTTTTCTGTTCTGCAATCTGATGACAGATCACTGGAATACCAACTGCATCCATGCACATCACGACACACATTTCTTCTGTAAATGTGTGTATAAATGTGTGTAGTGATGTGCATGGATACCTTCACTAACTAACCATCACTAGTTCCATTGTCAGTTTTGTGTTCACACTACTGACTGCACTTCTAAGCTTGAGAAGCACTCTGATATCCATACAACTGCAGTTGATCACACTTGAGGAAGTGTAGAGGTGCAAGAAAGAATAGCTACAGTTGTTTCCGTTCAGCACAGGACTGATAAAAATGTCATCAACCAAGCCCGCTACCTTGAACACTCAACTGGCAGGCAGCGGAGCAGAGAGGTCGGGTGGGGGTGTGGGGCCTGACCATGGCCTGGATGGCCATTATGATTCATCTTTCAAATTTATTTGCACAACAACTTGTCAATTATAGAGGTAAAACCGTCCCATTCCTGCGTTAAGACTAGACCCTATAACAACAAATGAAATGTTTTCTGTATTAACTTATTGTCACTGGAGTCGGTTGCATTGGTGCCAACAAATGATTACATGCAGATATAATGATTGCAAATATGCATATTTTAGTATAACTCACTTATAATGAAATGTGCGCTGCAAAGACGTGTACTTTGACAGCTGTGAACCTGTTTTTGCCAGAGATGGTGGCACGTCTAATAGTACAAATCCACAACCCCCTCCTCTGGATTTTCCTTCAGATTCTATAGAAACACAACCCAGGCTTGTCTCCTCTTCGGTTAGTGCATCCAATAGAACAGTGACTATCTGGCATTTTGGGTAACATTGTGGTAAAGGTGTGGTTAACTGTGTGGTTAACTGAGTTGCAGTTGATGGCAATGGAAGAAGGCTTTGTTTTGCCCTCCAGCTCGGCGTATCCATAGGGCCGTGACATGACATGAAAACTTTGAATACAGGCAAGTAGGCCTATCTCAGATGTGAGTCCAGGTTATTCCAAAGGGCAAAAGAATACAGAGGGCAGTGCAGAAAACGTTTCAGTCAGGTGACCATCTCCAATGCATGCTATTATTAGAATGACTGAGGGAACGGTGTATGGTGGGATATCAGGTACCACAATTCAGTTTTGTTCTGTCAGCTCCAGTTGACAGTGTGAGAAGGCAGAGACCACAGTAGAAAGCTTGCTATGTCTCAAAATTGAACAAAAGTAAGCCCTGTGTGTCATAGCTCTCCATTCTTTTCCCCTAGTGGTTTCAATTGATTCAGATTCAGACCTTGAAATTTGAGACTGTGAAGAGTAGTGTAAGACTGTAACAGACATATCACAGTCTCAGTTATGGCTTCCCCTCCATCTTTTTTTCCACGCGGGGAAGATAATATGTTACAGCTGAATCTTTTCACCACTCTAATCCATGGAGCTGAGGATTAAATCTTATTTAGGGATCAGCAGCAGTGCATCAGTGCCATGATAGCAACATGCAACTCTGCAAGCTCCTTTAAGAGTATTAGAGCCCAGGAATGAATCAGTCAGCAAAAATAGCTCTTGGCTGGAAAAAAACACCTTTTTTTCAATTAAAGCAGAAACAGCAGAGATTCTGCAGTCCTGTTTTGGCAAAACGGTTGTGTCTTAATCTCTTCATTCATTCACAATATCATGAAATATTTCTAAGTTAAATGTGGAAGCCTACTCAGTGGAATTGCAAAATATTTGAGAGAGAGAGAGAGAGAGAGAGAGAGAGAGAGACTTGGATTATTCAAATACAGGATCTTGGTGAATGAGCTTTGCTTTTGTATGTGATTGTTTCTTTTTCTGTCCTTTTGAATCTGAAGCCAGGCATGTCTCAGTAGGATATGCAAATGCAGGAGAAGAATAGCTGTCTAGTTCCCTGAGAAGCTCTTATCCCTTACTCAAGCTTCAATGCTGAATAGAGCTAGAAAATGTTATTGTGCTACAAGGTGCTGTTTGGACAAACTGTTAGTTGTGCAATGCTATAAATGTGGCTATGTTGTCTGACATACATGGAGCTTTTTATTGTTTAGTCAATAGTTTGGATAACTATGTATTGTCTATACATAAGCAGCCATCTATCATCTGCCAACATTACGTATCATTATTGCCTCTTATTTTAGATCATGACAAATTAGTCTTAGATTGAATTAGGTCTGTGTATATTAAAGAAAGGATGGCAACTCATTTTATATAGTGCAAAATAATTGGAGGTTGAACTTGCTGCCCTGCTACACTTGCATCGCAAATAAGGGTCTCCATGGAGCCATGAAAAGCTGGTGGAAAGTGTCACTGCTTGTAAAGGAGAACTCAGGAGAGGTGTTATGCTGCAAATAGTTGAGAAGTAAAACTGCAGAGCTGCAATTTGACAAGCAGGTTCAATCTCAGTGTTACTCAAATAGCTGCTGACCGTGATTGTTCCACAAAAACCCTGATGGTCTCATTTGTGCTGCTATTAGTTATTAGTTAGTTTTGTTAAGGGACCAAGTTTTGTGGCAATTATTGGGGGCAATGTCAGTGATGCATAGGAAAGTACTTTGGCTCATTGAGTAAATATTTTTGCATTCAACATGTTTGTAACTAAGCAAATGCATTTAACATATTGAAGCATCTCCATTAATGAAGATAATTTCATCAACTACACACATGCTACAATTCTGTGTTCAACGGCAGCCTACAATAACAGCTGAGAGAATAGGCTTCAACTTAAACAGACGAATGAGCAGATGTGAGGGAACAGTTTATTACTGCAGGTGAATCTCATGATGATTTTCAGGAGAAATATTTTTACACAGTACTGTAGAATCTTCTTGGTACATAGTGGGCCATTTCCAACTGAGTATGTGGCTGCAATGTGGACTTTTGATATACTTTTACTTTTCTTTTTATATTACTATTTATTTGACTCTGGCTCAAAATAGCCTACATATTTCCAATCACAAAGACAAATTGCAGTAGATGAGGCCAGAGCCTGACCAAATGTTCTCCATCCACTTCACTATACAGCCACCAGCGTGAGGAAGGTGTAGTGCTAAATAGGTCATCGTCATCACATATAAATATTTTATTGTATGTGGTATAATGGGTTACTTGAGTAAGCCTCAAGAGAACAGCATTCATACCGTACTTCCTGGCACACACCAACACATCTCCGCATCTACTTTGTTGGTTTATGCCTTGCTAATAATCCTTCTTTATTATTTTTTCAACTCCGATGATTATATAACTATGCATACATAGATATATGCATTGCCCTAGGAGGCTGAAATTTGGCGTGGAGGTCAAGTGCATGTGTGTGTGTGTGTGTGTGTGTATGTGAAGATGTGTGTGTGATGGTGTGTGTTTGTGTTCATACCAATTGGCTAATAGGGGGTGGGCAGTGGGAGTGGCCTATCGCCAAAAACGCGCATAACTTCCAAATGGATTCACAGACATGCACAAGATTTTGTGGAAAGGTTGGTCATGAGCCAAAGGACAGCTGATCTGATTAACTGTCCATGCCAATTGGCAAAAACAGGGTGTGGCAATGGGAGTGGCCTGTAACAAAAAAGTACATAACTTCAGGTTCACATAACATGCCCAAACTTTGTAGAAACACACACACACACACACACCCACACAGACACTTTCATTGGTGATGGTTTGCCCCGCCCCTACACTTTATCCATGCTCCCTTTCATAACTCATGAATGTTTG
>CABFOS010055879.1:0-14245 GCA_900660315.1 Diretmoides pauciradiatus | reverse complement strand
TATATCTAATGATTGGCAGCTCATAATCCCCTACTTTTGCGTGTGCGTACACACACACACACACACACACACACACACACACACACACACACACACACACATCTCAGCACCCCCCGCCCTGCCTTGTCCTCACCCCCATTAATCAAAACCAAAAGTCCTGAACAAAAACAATAAGGCTTTTCTTTAGTATGAGGCTTAGAGCAGTTGGACAGCCAGACAAGGTGGGAAGAAGGGAGCGATAAGGCTGCGCTCTTTGTGTTTGTCTTAGCCTGGTACTGAAAAGTAGACCTGACTCACTGCACTGACACACATGGCGCTGAGTTAGCATTCCCCCGGTCCAACCTAGATAACACTATCTGGTCACACATATCTAGGCACACTTGCACACACACTTCAATCGTTATTCATTTTTACTGTAGTGTGTGTGTGTGCGTGTGCGTGTGTTGTTTAAACAAAAGTCTGTTAAATTTTAAATGTTCCTCATTGGAACAGATAAGCCCACCCCCCAGGTGGTGGAGTTTCACTTATCTGAAGGAGCATTGTTGAACAAAACCTGTAAATTTTCGTGACTGGAGCTTGCACGGTTCTTATGCAACATATGAAATGGTGCATAAATGGTGCTGGTTCGCTCCCTACAGAATGTGCAACATGACGCCGGAGGCTGGTATGATATGTTTGAGAGATGCTTCGGACAGAAAAAGGATGACAGGGAGGACCACTGACCTTACATTCAGCCTTGACCCCCCCAGCCTGTGACACTGAGCTATGGGGCAACAGCAGTATCAGAGGCCGCAAATGTTTGGAGTGCTTCCTCTCCTGCCCCAGCCGCTATTGTTTGAGATTAGATTCCCTGCATTCCCACAAACACCTGCCAACTTCCCAAAACGGTGACCAGTTGGTGATTTACCTTGAGGAGATATTTAAAAATACAGTGAAGTTGCATTTGGAGAATCCGTTAAAATGACATTTCTCTTGTTTACTCCTGAGGCAGGACTTAACCGAGAAAAAATAACCTCTATGTTACTATTCACATTGGAAAGCAAGTCATATAATAATCTAGTATTAAGTCTTAACATCTTACTCTTCTTGCAACAAATAGAAAATCGGCCAGTGGGGTGTGAGGGTCTCACTACTTTCCAAAGCAATTGGAATGTTATGCAACGCGTGACATGAATTTCAAAGTCGTATTTTTAGAAAACTCACAGGAAAACATGTTCAATATCACACATTGCACTTGGTGTTCTCTTGTCCTTGACACAATGTCACTATGTCTTCTTTCACTCTGAATTCAAATAAGCTACTTTATACTTTCATGTGCATAGATTTTTACACCAATAATTTACTTCTACCTCGGTAAAATCTCAGCGCTGGAAGGATATTTTGGTATGCTGCTTGGTATTACACTGTCGTCAGGCTCATCTCTCAAGGGAAAGAGGGGATGTTAAATGAAAGAGGGGGAAAAACAACACTTTACCATTCTGCCCGAGTTGGAAAGGTGTTGTAGCGTAACACAGGCTATGCAAATCAACACATGCACACACAACACACACAGTGGGAAGATGAAATGCTGAACAGGTGGCTGGGAGCAAAACTGCCCTACCTTCCTATATGTCTCCGTACACAGACAGGAGTCCAAATAGATGGAGGGGGGGTCAGGAGGGTCAAACAAACTCATTCCCTTGCCTCTGTAGGTTTTGCTTTGGAAATCTCTCCCTGACAGCTGCTTTTGTCATCACCATGCTACTTGGGACTATATAGGCGCTCTGATCCAGGCACTCTGAAAAATGGATCGTACCTGTCTCTTTTCTCTTCTTCCCCCAAATGAAAAAAAGGCCCATTTACTGTCCTTTCATGCTCGTCTCTCATATTCTCCACATGCATTTACAGAGGAATGCAGACCACTCTGAGGTCTATGGGGGTCGGCTATTTATACTTCCACCATGACAGAGAGAAAGAGAGATTGATTAAGGGACACCCGCGGGTTTAAGTAAAGACAGAACAGAAGGCGAATGTGATTAAAAACCAACTGAGTACAGCGCGGTATGAGGAAGGCCATGTGACTCCTTTGTGGGAAGTGGAAGACACTTGAAAAATAGCACTGTGGTCGACTTTTGATGATTTTCAGGTTTTGTCTTCTATTGAAGGATTGGCTTGGGTTGAGAACTTGTGTGAGGTTTTCATTATATGAGCAGAAGCAACAAAAATAAAGTAATGAAAATGGGATTGAGTAATCAGGTAGGTAAGCATGCAAGTTAGGACGATTATTTTCATTATCGATTAATCTGTCCATCATTTTCTCGATTAATCGATTCGTTATTTGGTCCAGAAAATGTCAGAAAATGTTGAAAAATGTTGATCAGTGTTTCCCAAAGCCCAAACAACCCAAGTATAT
Source organism: Diretmoides pauciradiatus (assembly GCA_900660315.1). Lineage (NCBI taxonomy): Eukaryota > Metazoa > Chordata > Actinopteri > Trachichthyiformes > Diretmidae > Diretmoides > Diretmoides pauciradiatus. Next base: position 11,853 of record CABFOS010055879.1, on the reverse strand, counting down.
TCAGTTTACTGTCATAGAGGACTAAAGAAACCACAACATATTCAGTTTACTGTCATAGAGGACTAAAGAAACCACAACATATTCAGTTTACTGTCATAGAGGACTAAAGAAACCACAACATATTCAGTTTACTGTCATAGAGGACTAAAGAAACCACAACATATTCAGTTTACTGTCATAGAGGACTAAAGAAACCACAACATATTCAGTTTACTGTCATAGAGGACTAAAGAAACCACAACATATTCAGTTTACTGTCATAGAGGACTAAAGAAACCACAACGTATTCACATTTGAGAAGCTGAAATCAGAGAATCTGGACATTTTTCCTTAAAAAATGACTCAAAACGATTAATCAATTATCAAAATAATTGGCGATTAATTTAATAGTTGACAACTAATTGATTAAACAACTAATCATTGCAGCTCTAATGCAAGTCAAGTAAATTAAATTGAGAAATTGTCAATTTGACAGTTACACCCGCAAGTTGTTTGACAGTTTACAGCTTTCAGACGTTAAATGTTCTTTATCAAATCATTTTAGACCACTTATCTTTTCATAGTTTCAGCTTCAACTTTTGAACTTTTGCATTGAGAGTCCAAAAGCCTCCACAGAAGACTTACACTTGTCTCTTGTGTTCCTAAGACAAATTGTATGTGGCAGCCATTCTGTTGATGCTGACGATAATGTGCTTTCAGAGCCTCACAGAGCCCACTGTTCTTAAATCACATGAAATGCGAATGCAGTTTCAGTGCTTTTGGAACAGGCTGAGTCAGAAGAAATCACGTTGGGAAAACCCTCTTGTGAATTTGTCAGAGTTGTGCCTCATTTCGAGGCCACGTAAAGAACCTCAGCTTCTTCGTGTCTGTGCCTCTCTCAGGGGAACAAAGGTTATTGCTGGTATGTTCACAAAAACACACACAGACACTTTACATAAACTTCCTGATCAGCTGCAACCTGGCCTCTATTTGCCCCTATGTGGTGCCCTGCAGGGAGGAGGTATGCTGGAACAACACATACCCCATGAGGATTGACGCTAATTCATTCTATATGGGAAAATGCCCTCTGCTGCTTCAGCAAACCGTTGAGGCACCAGCATGTCTGGAGACGAACATAATGCTCGTCAGTGGGGATAGACACAAACACAAGAAACTCTTATGTTAAAAAACAACAACCTGAATGCCTTTAATTACTTACTAAGCGTATAATTTGCCAAAAACAACGGGCATTGCTCGCATTTGTTTTCTCAGCTCAGGAGACAGTCTGAGAGGCAAGTATAGCAATTAAGAGAAAGGAGGAGATTTCGACCTTCAGCAGATGCCCTATCGATATCCTGTGTGTGTTTGTGTGCATGCTTGAGGCATACATGTGATGGCTGAGGAAGGTTATTTACACAATTACCAACTCAACGGAGATCCATTAACTGGAAACAGAGAGCAAGAGTAAGTCAAAGAGTGAGGGAGAGAGTCCACTGGTGGTAGCGCTCCATGTTTATCAGAGGGGTTATTAATGGGCACTGCCTGTCAAGTGATGCTCTCCAGCAAATGGCTAGACGCTCACACTCAGAGCTTGGCTGATATGGGAGAGAGTGGCGGACAGAGAGACTAAACAGAGCAGTGGGGCGAATGGGCGATTTAGTGTTACGAAGTCTGCGGATGGTTATCTAGAAGCGACAAATCCACAGCAGGAGTCCCATCATTTCTTTGAAACAACCCTATCTTGGCCTTATCTGGCAGCGACAGAGATATTCAAAGGATTTAGATGTTATCTATCAAGTTCCATGGCACAACATTTTTTTTAACAGATAAATGCTCAAAATCCTCCATGTAAAACCTTCATGGGGGTAGGGGGGTTGACATTTAAAACCAGAGATCTATTGTGCAACTGGGAGGATTTGATTGGCCCCCTATAGCAGCATCGATGCACTGGATATTACTAGTTACTTTCCTTTGAAAGTAATACGTTACTTTAGAATATATATAATATTGTCTGTGTAGAGTAACTTGTTAGTTATATACGGCAGAAGTACGACTAGGCATTATAAAATGAAAGTGTACAATACATGATGAAAGTTTTGGCTTTAATCAAACCTTTTTAATCAAATCCTTGTTACATCTATACATTTATCCCCCACGCTATAAAACTATGGCTGCTATTTGAACAGTACATGGTGCTGAAATGAAACCTACCACAAATCAAAGTTTAATGTGTGAATTCTAACAACTGTTGTAATTCCACAACTTTAGCCTATATAACCATAACTGATTTGTTCTTCACAAACACAAATGGTTGGCAGTCAAACAGACATGGTGTGTTGATGCCATTTAATCCCCCTCAGCTACTATACTATTATAAATCTATTTCCAGGGTTCAAAACTGCGACCAAATTGGTCGCATTTGCGACCTTTTAATATAATGGGATATACAATTTGAATGGGTCGCATTGGTGCCAGTAATATATATATATATATATATATATATATATATATATATATATATATATATATATATATATATATATATATATATATATATATATATATATATATATATATATATATATATATATATATATATATATATATATATATATATATATATATATATATATTTATATACTGTACTGGTCTCTTCCCTCGCCCCTCCCTGACTGGAGACATTAGCCGTGTTCACAGCGATCATCTGTGCTAATACCTGCTCAGATTTGCTGATCTTTACAACATCTGATAAGGTTTGGTAAAGAGGGGTTATTGTAAAGATCAGCGAATCTGCGCACATATTCTGCACATGATGATGATCGCTGTAAACACGGCCATTGATACGCGAGAAATTTGATTTTTTATTGTATTTTTGTAATTATGCATTTTGTTTTTATACTGTACAGTGTTTCCTCTGTAATTGTTTTGTAGCGGTGGTGGCAGAGAGTAATTTTTGGTATTTGTTCCACGTCCCTGTTGGTCTTAGTCTTGGTTTTAGAGCTATAAGTGGCTGCAGCACTAATATTGTTCATATTATATGTTTGTTTCTAATAGAGTACAGTAGAGTAAATAGAACAGGTATGCCAGCCACTGCCTTCAGAAAAAAGGAATCTGAAATAAAAAACATTTTGCACTTTATTTCTCTCGTCACAGTCAGTCTTTTCAAATCAATGTAAGAACAGGGGATGCGAACGTGACGCCATCAGCCTGTTCTGTATGGAACGTGAGTACATAATGGGACACAAAGGTCATTATTGCCGCGCAGAGTCAAAACAATTGGTGCGACCAAATGATGTGCTGGTGCCAGCAGTGGAAAATGTTAGTTTTGAACCCTGATTTCGATACGATGACAGATAAAAACATGTGTCGATAGATATGGTTGCTTCCAACATACCGTTACACATCTTTTCTGGTTTGGTGATAGGGAAATGTGGCTTAGAATTAGTATAATTAAAAATTATATTAGATGCACAGGGTAATTCAGAAAGAATGCTGTCTGTCTTCCTATCCTAACTATCCTAACTTCTTAATTGAATTCTCGAGAAAGGTGGCTTTATGTAGTATATGATGAATGAAAATATGATTTTTGGTTAGTAAATCCGAAAAAGATACTTAATCATTCAATAACACAAGGTTTTAGTTCCTCATAATACAAGCATAACACATAACAATACCTCAACATACAGTACATACAGTACATTTGACCTAACAAAGTTCCTATGTTCTGCAACCAAACTGCACCCTTCATGATCTAATTTTCCATGTTTAGATGGATAAGATATCTCACAACTCACAAATTGAGATTTGCATTAGATAGTTGAACAACTTAACTTTAATTTAACTTTATTTCAGACACATAGTTCCATATCAACAGTAAAGGTATGCAGCAGAATCTAATTAAGGGCACATAGTTTAAATGTCCCAAACCTGGATGAAGTTAGTAAAAGTTACATCGTTTTTTAATCACACAGCCTATCAGCGTTACTTTAGCCCTCAAACAAGACATTCTAGTCTCATCTCAACTCCTACATTTAGCGTGGGGGTCATTCACTTGACTGAGGCCGGGATATTGAGGCAGAAACACACCGCGTATTGTGTCACAACTGTCTTCCATTTTAACTCTCATCCACTTACTCAGCGTAAACTGATTATAAAGGCATAACGCTGACCTAAGACCGCATGCATATACCGATGCCATGTCTGGACGGGGACACAGACAAAACAATGGGGCTTTTTAGCTGCAAAATGAAAGACGATATCAGTCATGTGATGATGTAAGATGGTGACACTGTAGCCGGTAGACATGCAGCCATGCACGTATTTCAGGTTTTACCCCCTGTGACTTAAGGGAGAAACGATGACAGGTATAAACAACAGTGCTGACAGCAATCTGGCAGAAAAGACATATCCTGATGGCGATGGCACGAATTTAAACAATACCAATAGCAAATTCATGATTAATGATTTTCTCAGGGACATTTTGACAGTCAAGAGAGTGACAGAGGTGGTTTCAGGTGAGCATAAACGTTTGATAATTTATAGGCCTTCACAGGAAATAAAACTCATACAGTTACCAAGCTGTAGCATATGCAGTTGTGCACATAAAGACAAATGCCAAAATAGACCGAATTGGGTCCAAAACATGCCTGCAGGCCGATCTAATGGTTTATGAACCGCAGAACATATTTCAGAGTCTCATAAAAAAACTGCCATGACTGATCACTTCACTCCGAGCATTGAATCATAATTATACTTTTCTCCCTTGTCTTCCTTTCACTTTTCCTCCTCCCATTTCCTTCCTTTTCCACCCTTTTCATCACTCCCTCTCACTCTCTGTCAGTCAGTCTCTTTCCCATTTCTTTGCCGCTCTCATTCTATCATTTTTCTCTGTCCTTCCCTGCAATTTCTCTATCAAAGAGAGAAACTCCAATTTTCTCTAATGCCTCTTGAATAATCGACCCAAAGAAATTAATGATGCTGGTGCAGGCTTAAAAAAAAACATTCATGAGATGGGGGGGGGTCGTGAGCAGCATGTTTCTAGGATCCTATCCGTATCTTAACCATCGCACAGTATAATGTAAGTGGAGCAGAAGGTGACATTCACCCAGTGTGTCCGCTTATTGTTCTTCAGCTCTGCTCCTCAATTGCTCAACAACCTCTCAACATGTAAAGCAAATATGCTTGCACACAATATATGCACAAAAGCCCTCCCTTCCACATGGTGTGCATGGCCCAGTGTGCAGCTAGTGCATCTTCAATTTTATGCAAACTATCCACGTCACCTGACCTGGTGAGGATAAGTCCATGTGCACATGGAATAGGTAACTGGGTGTCGAAATGAGAACCAAAGACACAGTGCATCGATATAAACAATCATTTGTTTCTTCTACTAACAGCATCAACCAAGAAGTTAAGCTCACAACATATGTATATATATACATATATATGTCATGATATACCGTTCCAAAGCCTGCTCGATACTTACCATGTCGCTTTACAACTGCCTGAATGCACACTGTGATGGGATGCTGGATCTATTTGTGGGGGGATATGTACTGTCTACTGTCCCCTTGCACTGACTGGGAGGTCCCGTTGTACCTGTAGCATGTGTGCACGTATGTACTGTACTGTGTCTGCAATAAATGTCTTTCGTTCAACTGCCAAGGGCTGGTAAACTAAAACATACCAGTCTAAATAATTAATATGTATTTTTCATTGACATAAGTCTAACTAACTAACTTTTTTCATTACCGTCAAAAACAATTTTAGTGAAGTGAATGTAAACCGTCCCAAAATCAAAATGTTGTTTCTTTATTTTATTATCATCTATAGTTGTTAGTTATTAGTGACATAATAAAAACATCATTAAAATGTTGAGTAAATAAATAATATTTATTTTTGCTCCATTAAAAAAAAGGTTTAACAAAACTAAAAAGTTATGAATGCTTTATTTTGAAAAATCTTTTCAAAATCTTTATTTTGAACACATGTACGTTCATACACTGGCGAGTGACGGCACACCGATCCTCTCTTCTCAAATAGGCATTACTTGGATAAACTGACGACATATTGGGAATCTAAATGGCTTCTTTCTCACAAATCTCACAAATGCGACGACATGAAATTTTAACCCGCACACTGAAAAACTGGTGGGACCATTCTGGCTGCATTCTGGAGCCTGTTTGATACAGAGCAGCTGATTTGCTTCAACTTACTGTGCTCACGGTCAGAGAGTGCACGGAGACCAGCAGGGACCAAGTTTGACAACTGGCAAAGACCAAAGACTTTGCCAGACATTGAAGTGTCATTGTTTCACTGATTTATCCGCCAAAGACCGATTCTACTGCATTTGGTCAGGTTTAACACATCTGTGTGTCCTCTTTGGGACAATACACATTTGTGTAGGTTTACATGTTAAAGAAGATACATTTTAATACAACATACAGTTTGTCATTAACATATCAAAAATGATTCTTTTAAGTGTTGGCAGGTGTACATTTTAGACCCTGACTATGCTTATATATTACAGCATTAGTTGCCAATATGTTCCTGCACTAATCTCACCTAGACTCCCTGCATTTTGATTATACCTGCTGAATCTTAATGTGACGCTCTAAATCTCATCAACGATTTTCTAATTCAAGTGTTGTATGAAACAGTGGGGAGTGAAGATGACAAGATCACCGCTCCAGGTGGAGCCTTCATTCTGACAGACAATAGGGCACAAGGAGACGAGAAGGGATGAACAAGAGCAAAACTTTCCAAGACGTTTTTCAAGATCTCACTCTCAATAACTTACTTAACTTAGCAATATAGATGAATAATTTCCTTTCAAATACCTTCCCTATCAGTCTTTTTTGTCAGGCAACGGCTCTATTCTTAAACTGTGAATAGGAGTAGACAAGTGTCAAGTGTTTAGCCTGTTAGCCATATATCCATGGCGAGACAAACACACTATTGAGAGAATGAAATAATACCATACCAAGAATGGGACAACTTTGAGAATCACATTTACAAGAAATCTCTCAGATAATGTTTCTCCTTCATTGAGGGAAAGGAAAAAGGAAAAGGGCTCCATCAAAAGGAAAGCGAAATATGGAAACATTTCGGGTTCATTAAAATCAAGGGGCCAGTTAATGTCCACGACGACCCCAATCTGCCTCAGACTTCAAAGGGTCAAATAATGCACCAAAGCAGAGTATCTGATACACCTCAGTCAAACCTACAGCTAAAAAGGCCCATATAGCTGAACCGTTTCAATGAAGACAAGTAACCTAACCTAACTAACCTAATAATGATCAGCATTAACACTTCACACGTATGGTCTTTGGTCCAGAGTTATGGCTTGTATTATATTACCCTGTCTGCCAAATTCATATCTTTTGTTTGTATTTTCAGTCTTGTAGCATTTTTCTTGACAGTGAATTGAGGAGATGTGTGTTACCATGAGAAATGTCCCTCGTACAACCCAGAGCTCTCACACAATATTACTGTGTAGTGTGTACAAATCTCACTTGCTTTAGAAAATGCTCAATTACAGCAAAGGCTAGCACTAATTGGTGTATAAGATCTGAGACACCCGGAGGTGGAGTCCACTCCCCTTGGGACTCACTGTACCGGTAGGAGCTGGGGTTTTGCCCTCGAGCAGTCAGCTACAGACTTTCTTTCTTTAATCAGCCCCCTAACAACTGTGCAAGTTTTAACTCGACAAAGAAATCCCACTGGAAACTCCAGTTCAGATGCAAAAAGAACATACTGTCCTAGTAAATAAGCCTTACTCATATGTTAAGTCCCTCAACCTCCCATTCCAAATATTTCATATTTGTTCAGCAGATTTCGTGTTGTGACTAAGTTTGTGCTTGGCGCTAACATAAGTATTCGAATGAGCCTGATGGGTAAGATAGGGCACAGCTTTCCATCTATTTATTTTCCAGATGATCAACTAAATTCAACGAGCATCAAAACAGTCAACACGCCTATCAGGGCCACATCAGACTTTGTGACTGCAGCAAAGCTTCTTTCTTCAAAGCTGCATGTCACAGCTTAAGCCTCCGGAGTGAAAGAGAGGTAGAGCGAGGGAGAACAAAGCTGAAAGGCCTCAAGTTATCTATTTTGCATTTTGGGCTTATTTGCATATCGCAGTTTTTCTTCTGTGGTGCAAAGCAATCTTTTTTAACTTTGCATAACTTACTTTAAATATTTGGAATAAGAGTCCTGTGCCCAACCTCCTCACTCTGCATAGCCTTCAGCAGTTGGTAAGGTAAACTGACCCAAAACCCGGCTGAAACAGCCACCTTAAAGCATAACTTCACTCCACTCCAGAACTAATGAGGTCTTGCTTAGCCAGGGTGTAAAAATGTAAATAAAAAGTCATGCCTTTCTTATACAGCTTTGATGCTACCATTGCTTTAAGACTGTTTACGCTTTCCGGGCTGGCTCCAGCTACCTGTCTACGAGGTCAAAATATAGAGTGAAAGTTGTGAGATCACGGATGAACTGAAATTGTAATATTGCATAATGAGGGGATGAATTTTGAAGCATTCATTTCTGTATTGGAGACACCCAGGAAGGCGGCGGCCTGCACAATATATCATTTTATTATCGTCATTGCGATATGAACTTGTGCAATATACACATCGGAAAAGAACTGCAAAATCTACTTTAAATAGGCCTAAACCTAATATCTGTTTATTTATTGAGAGTCAAAGCGTTATCACAATATTCCTACATTATCGCATATTGCATATTTTCCTCATATCGTGCAGCCGTACACCCAGACCGGCAAGATGTACATAGCTCTATAGTGAAGCAGTTGATGAGATTGTCATCATAATCAGTGGTATGACGGAAAATGAGCATTTGTGAGCATTAATTAACGGTGGTGCATCTCAAACATGTATCTCAGTCCGTGGCAGAAGCATGTAGTTTACATTGCTCCTACACTTCTCATTATACTACTGGAGTACACGCTCCCTTTGATGGAGCAGCAGTCTGCATTAAAAATAGATGTAACCAGAGTAATAGGCAAAAGCCATGCTGGCAGAAACTGTTTTTCCAAGTAAGACGATTGGTCCTACGTATTCTATCCATCGGTCAGACAGGAAGCACTATTCTGAGAGTGGGAGCGTTGGTGTGTGGAAACAATACAAAATAGACAGCTGAACTGATTTGTAGTACCAGAATGGAGGGGGAAAAGTTTACTGTACTAACAGATTAGCGCTAAACAGAGAAGGAGAGAGCCAAGTAAGAGCCAGAACAGAGACAGAAAGACTTGAAGGGAGGTGGGGTTGGAGATGGGCCAATTCCTCAGTGCCCCCAGGTTAGCTTAGCTCTATTAGCTGCTGTATATGTCAGCAGGAACACAGAGAAATGGCTGGCACGCACTACCCCGTTGCTGTGTGGGTTACCTTACAAATGAGGAATGGGATGACTTTTTGCCTCAGGGCCTCATCTTTTACACTGGTGACCGCGGTAGGATGCAGCAAAACTGCACCACAATTTCAGTATCATTCACTTTTGTGAGTTTGTGTGTTCTTTGTCTCTGTCTAGCAGGTGGAGAGAGATATAGATCCACCCAAAAGTATCAGTTGAAAAGAAATCCCTCCCTGATTTCTTATCAGTGGAAAACAGGCTTGGAAAACTTGTGTCCCAGCTTTCAGCGAGAGAGTAAAAAGTTATGTAGAGGGAAAAAGAAATGCCAGAGATTGACTCATAAAGTGTTGCTGCTACTACACATTACTGTTGAGTTATGAGTAGTCTCAGAAAGACGGCAGTCCAGGGTGGAATACCTGAGTGCTGAGACTATCCTGAGATATTGCTCAGTGGTTGTGAGTGTTATCTCTGACTGGTACACAGGAGATCACCTTGGTATTTCCTCAATAAGGCCAAAAGAAGCAGAGCTTCAAGGGGTTCCCATCCAGTCCAAAAGTTTAAATTAGACCTTAATACCCCTGGCCTCAGCGGTGTACGGCAGCTCTGGACTTCACATGCTTTACTTTAGATGTTTGTTTGAATGGAGATACACTTATGATTTCTGGTGACTAGTAGTTCTCTTACTACCTACGTTAAATAGACTTATTGTAAGTCGCTTTGGATAAAAAGCATCTGCTAAATGACTATAATGTAAACTACTATTGCCCTAGCTTGTAATATAACAGTAGAGTACAAGTGCATTTGTGTGCATTATGTAAGAGTATAAGTCATCTTAATACTAAGCAATGAATCACAGCTAAAAGCTAGAACTAAAGCCCTGTGATTGCACAGACATAAACAGCATGGGTGAACTGTTATGTATGTTTTGTATAATTAATAGCTAAGGATTTGAAAAGCTACAACTAAAAGGTAAACCAACGATTAACTGTGTCCCATCAGTCTTACGCCAGTGAAAATAATAATATTGCCAGTTATGCCTTAAGACTAATCCTTAGTTAAGCAACATTAAATGTATAATGATATAAATATATGATGACTAAGGGAAGCGGCGGGGGATGTGGTAAATCTTCCTGACGTGTGAAATCTTCAAGCCAAGTTTAAGACTGAGCAAGACGTTGGAGCAACTCTGCATGACAAGCAATCCCGCCTGTGCAATGGCGCTTGAAACACTATCTTGCCTCGGCTGAACACACAAAACACAACAAAGCCAAGTCCACGCTCCGGTCCAGACCCTGCTAATGACTTCCAGGCAGAAACCAGAGAGTACACAATGCCATCTATACGCTCGGTTTGGCATCTCGGGGCAGCGAAATATCACACCGGTTCAGGGATCCGGAAAGTCTTAACAATGCCGCTTTCATCCCCGGAATGATGCTACGACATCTGACCTTATTAGGATATGAGTCAGGTATGACTTGACCATTGCAGGGTAGCGGTGTATGTCAAAGCCACTGATAACTGACCTCCTCTTATTGTGTGTTAGTGAGTGGCAAGACACACTCAGACAGGCGCCGTCAAAGGGTGAATCTGAAATCTGCCACACCTTGTCTGGACTGCATTGGCTCTGAAATGGAACAATATTCATTACCTTTTTTTCTAAAAGACACACAACAGGTGCCCAATAATACTGTCTCCCCAAAAATATCGACTAAAATAAATCCCCAACAAGACAACAGTCATTTTGAAACAGACACTTGGCATGCAAAGAGACAAAATATGATATTTGTGCTCTCAACCGCTGCAGCTACCAACTTCTCCTGAAGTATGTTCTGGCAGATGATGCTGTAGGGCTGCAACTAATGATTATTATCATTATCGATTAATCTGTCGATCATTTTCACAATTAATCGATTAGTTTGGTCCAGAAAATGTCAGAAAATGGTGAAAGATGTTGATCAGTGTTTCCCAAAACCCAAAGATATTCAGTTTACTGTCATAGAGGACTAAAGAAACCACAACATATTCAGTTTACTGTCATAGAGGACTAAAGAAACCACAACATATTCAGTTTACTGTCATAGAGGACTAAAGAAACCACAACATATTCAGTTTACTGTCATAGAGGACTAAAGAAACCACAACATATTCAGTTTACTGTCATAGAGGACTAAAGAAACCACAACATATTCAGTTTACTGTCATAGAGAACTAAAGAAACCACAACATATTCAGTTTACTGTCATAGAGGACTAAAGAAACCACAACATATTCAGTTTACTGTCATAGAGAACTAAAGAAACTGAATATGTTGTGGTTTCTTTAGTCCTCTATGACAGTAAACTGAATATGTTGTGGTTTCTTTAGTCCTCTATGACAGTAAACTGAATATGTTGTGGTTTCTTTAGATCTATTTCGACCTCACTCAGACCGTCACCACGGTCTTAACAGTGAATGAATGCCATATCCTCGAGATCCTATATCAACAAAGTCATGTGACTGACC